>ML787040.1:168491-183136 GCA_009831015.1 Picea engelmannii
AAATAGAATAAGGTGGATGTAAGAAGACCTAATAGAAGCTTCCACTTCTAGAAGGATCTTCCTCTAGATGCTTCTCTTAATAGACATATTTAGTATAAATAAGGGTCAAGGGTATGAGAACCCTAGCTTGGAGATTATTGTAATAGAGCGCTACTTGATTGGATGTTGCCCCCTCGAAGAGGCCTGTGAACATTGCTTTTTGAATCAAAGTGCTATTTCTATTACTATTGTTCTATCATTTCTGTGTATTGTGAAGATTATGCTGGATATTTTACTATTATTCTGCCATTTCTAGCATTTTATTTCTGTTTTGCATATTTTATATATCTGGTATCTTGCAGAGTGAGTCAAGGTAATTAAAAAAAAATTCCTTTTTTGGATGGAGTGAGTCAAGGTAATGAACAAAAACAATAATGGACAACAACAACAACATCACTTATCCCATTGTTAATAACTTGCACCCATGCCTTAGCCTTTACAATTTTGTAGCCATCGATGGGTTATGAATCAATATCAACTCTCGTATTTGTTACTTAACAATGTACATTACTCTCAATTGCTCACTCCCTTTTGACATGTATAGGCCACCTTTACCTTTCTACTGTTTCTTCTCCTTGGGTTGAGGAATCACATCCTCCACCTTAGCCACCTCTATTCCCTCTTCCCTAGTCATGACCTCCATTTGTATTATCAGTGTTATTAGGGTCCACTTAAGTGTTCAACATATTCATTGTAGTGTAGTATTGGCATATTCATGTATTTGAAATAATATTCATATTTCCCACGAGGGTAGTCTTTTCGGTGAGTTACAGTTCCACCTTTCTTGTTCATTTTTTCCAGAAATACCATGATTTGAGTTGTCTTTAAATTGTCCAAAACATATTAGGGTAAAGTTACATGAGAAAAATTCCCAACATAGAAGTGGAATCCTAATTTTTTGCATAGTTCCTATCAAGTTTGGGTCAATTTTTCACTGGAAAAAATAGATGATATGATTGCCCCTTATCCCACTCTAACCATTTCAAGTCCAAAGCTCAAAAATATGGAAAAAACTAGTCAGGGAGAGTCATACAACATGAATTTGTAAGAAACTAAAAATATCTCAAAATGATTTGTCTTTCTTGGTGTTGATGTCATTTGACTCCAAACATTCCCCTATAATGCCCAAATAGTATACCAATAGTAATAGAGAATAATACAATTGTGAAAGAGTAACACTATGGTAATCATTATGAGCTTACTGTGATACTAATATGATACTAGTAATGAACTAGTGTTACATCTTGAATGACTGACTATTTCTTTCATTAATGGTTTTATAGGATGCACAATAAAATAGGTATTTGTTAGATCTATCTTCATTGAGTGAGGGAAGTTCAGGTAGAATAGAGGAATGTGAGATATCTAGTAGGTCTAATAGGCGGAGATCAACTAGAGTTGAGAAGATTAGAAGAAAATTCCATAGAAGCATGGAATTTTTCCTTGCGAAAGTGGGATCATGTTCTTATGATCATGAGAGAATAGACGACATCGCGGTTCCTTTGAGGTACAAACATATAGTGAAACAATGGGTACCCAAGGATCTTCCTGAAATAAACACTAATTTTTGTGTAAACGAAAGGATATATCAGATTGCTCCATCGTCATTACATGGTTTGGGGCTATTTTCCATGGATGGCATAAAGGTATGTTACGACAGATTAACTTAATTGATGGAGTACGTCGAACCCTGTTATATATACAAAGATTGGATACGAATAGTCCAATATACAAAAAATCTGTGAAGATATGGCTTGGATGCAAATTATATATAGCTAAGAGACAATGATAAAAATAAAGGATAAACTATCTACATTAATAGAAGGCTAAAAGCAATGAGGAATATTGCAGGGTTTATATACAGTACATGAACCACGACCACAAATAAGATATCCAATTGCGTATTTGAGGGGAATGAATGAAATTGTGTATTCGTATGTGCAATAAAATCAATAGCTGCAGGGGAAGAGTTATTGATTGATTACAATTTGAATCGAATAGATATAGATGTTGCTATTATGTGGGTGGTACGTATAGTAATTTACCTAAATTGTAAGCAATGACTCTCATATTTTATGATTTTCATTATGTTCTTTACGATGTTAATCCATTTGGAGAGATTTGGTCTGTTTAGTACTTAGTGTGTCCTATTTTGGTTATCAAAATTTGAATTTCTCATAAATTTGAATTTATTTCTCATGATAATGATCATAGTTCTAATTTTACTATAATGTGGCAGGATGATCATGGTAAATCAAAAGCGGCCTCATAACAGGTAAATGAACAAAAAAATTCAAATTGCATTTAATGTGCATTTTATTTGTGTGGCGATCAATTATTTTACTTGTTTACATAAATGAATTATCATTTATTTTGTAGAATATGTAGTCAGCGGGACATGATGTTGATGATGATTTGCTCGATGAAATGGATTTGCATGAATCCCCCGAACCTTTGGTTTTAATAAGAAAAAAAATCAATAAAGGAAAAGAGGAACTAGCTCACTTGTTAGATATTCTAGATCAAACTCCTGGGGTTGAAGAAATGATTAGAGAAGTTATGAAAAGGCTTAAGACATATAAGGTAATAACTATAATTTCAAGTGGTTTTATTTTTATGTCATAAGAACAATTATGAAAACTTGATTTTTAAATTTTACATTATCTAAATGAAAAAATCTTTTCTTTCTTATATAGAGATTTTTGGATCTTGCTGACACCGACATGCATGGTATCGGTAGTAGTGGCGCTGCACAGACACCATAGGGTCCCAACGTAGGCCCTCATATAGTTGCCAGGATTCATCTATTCAGATCTCCACCTTCCACACCATTAGGTGGGAGCCACGACATGCACACCGAGGAAGCGACCACACAGGTAGGCTTTGGAGGTGGTGACAGAGATGAGGCCGATGATTTGACAAACTATATGGTTTATTTTCCGAAAGAAAGATGTGTGACCATCATAGAGACCCTTAAGGGAACATTTATGGTCAACGAGGAAGGGATTCCATTAAAGCAGGTTAAAGTCCCAGGTAATTTTTAAAATTTTATTTTTTTCATGTTCTCTATGTAGACAAATATAAATCATCTAAATTATTATTTTTAAATTAATAATCATATAATCATTTTGTGTGTAGGGAAAAACTATTTTTACAGGTCCTTGGAGAATAAGGCTTTGCTTATTTTTGGGCCCACCATACGGGAGAGGTGGAATTCCCAGAATTCCAACCTCAAAAAAGAATTGATGGATTATCTAGAAAGCCTTTTTGGTGTAGATACATTTAATAATACCTTGGCCACTGCTGCAGCTAGACAATATTTAAAATATACATGAGAAACATATAGGAAGCACTTGAAACAAAATGATAGGTACGGGTGTCCTTTGATGATTCCAGAGAGGGAGTGGAAGGCCCTCATTGAGGATGCAAAAGAGAAGAAATTGACAGATGAAGGAAAAACACCCTCTGGTCCGAGAAGGTAAATTACAATTTCAATTGAATACCTTCAATTTTTTTTAGATGTAAATAAAATTTTGGTATATATTAACATACTTGAAACTTTTGATGATAGGGTGACTGACAAGTGAAAGGCCACAAAATCAAGGCTTTCCAAATGTGGCTAGCACAGGCTAGGCCAGGGCGACTACTTGAAGTTGCAGTCATGAATTGTAAGTACCTAAATATCTTATTTGTATCGCCTTAAAATTTTTACGTAATTGCAGCGAATAACATAAAAAATACATACTCTTATGCAATGCGGGGTGACAAGTTTGGTACTGAAACCACAGAGGAAGATCTCAAGCTTGGTTACAAGTAGGACTATAAAGCGGTAGTTGAACACCAAAAAATATTGGGGCAGATACCAAGAACCACTTTGCAGGATAAGGTAAATAAAATTCAATCCACATTAACCTTTATTATTAAAAGAATACAGTCATGTTGGATATTATTAATATTTACAACTTTGTTTTAATCAGGGGAGCAACACTGTCAACGAATGCACTAGTATTGGAGAGTTGTGCATTGATAGAAGTTTTCAACCAGAAGATGGTTTTGATCCCATTTAGTCCCAATTTTCCATGGAGGAGAAACCCCATGATGGTTCTATGACCGAGTTGGCACATGACAGTAATATGGCTATATTTTAATCATATACTTAATAATTTCGTAGTTATACATTTTGTACTTCTATTTTTTTTACTTATACATTTATGATCGTCCTTATAAAGTTTGTGGTCTCAATGGAAGAGAATGTTGTACTTGAGGCTCGTACAGTTGAAGAGTATCATGCGGGGGAAACCATTCCAACGGTGCCGACCAATGCACTAGGTAAATAATGACATTGCAGGTGTTTTTTTTAATATTACTGAACTAGTTTAATGATATTTAAAAACTGGCCATTTAAATTTTTTCTTTTTTTCTTTTGTGGGTGATGCCTCATCAAAATGGCCTCCATTACACCGTAATTACCCCACAACTAGGCGTTCTCTTCTTGATAGGATGCAATCACAATCAGATTTTGAAGAGCACCTATAGAACGAAGACACAGATATTGATGAAATGATTAGGAACTATAGAGCTAAGAAGAAGAGGCCTGATAAAAGTACTAAATGATGATGTACATGAATATTTTTATAATTATTTAATATAAAATATATTTTCACCATATTCCTCTCACTCTAAATGGATCAAGGAAACATTTTATTTCATTGTAAACAATTGTGAATATTGGTATGTATATATGTTTGTTTTTGTTGTAAATACTTCAATAGATTTAAATGTTGGGTAATGGGGAATTGAGGGTGATGTGAGGGGGCCGAGGGGCCACAAGATCTTCCTCCTTCACATGGTTGGACCTTTTCAGTAGAGAATAATTTATTGGATCCATTTAATCTTGGAACAAACCTCCCTTGATCCAACAGAGCAACAACAAATTCAATATTGACTTCATTGCTGCTACTTCAAATCAAGGGAGGCAGTTTGATCAAATATTAGACGCATGGCTCCAATAAATTATTCTCGAAACCAAGAGGATCTCATTTAGGTATGTCTTGACACTCTCGTAAAAATGCATCTTAAAGTAAATAATGTGCTACAAATATTACTTGTATTGATTTTTTAGATATTTATGGAGGCTGGATGATTTTGGCAGGTACTTTAAGATCTTTCTTTGTCGATTGAGTGAATCTCAAGACTAATAGAGGGTCATACAACTAAAGAGAAACACGCGGGGCCAACTATTCCAATTGTACTGTCGACCAATTCATCAGATCAGGTGTGATTGCTCATTTCAACATATAAGTTTATATAGCCATCAATTCTAGTTATGTTTAATGTTTTATGAATTTTTATGTTCGATTGCTAAATTGAAAAATCACCATTTAGGTATGTATAATATTTTGATTATGTCCTCTATATATTATGGATTTGTCATTGTAGGTTTATGGTTAACCAATGGATAAATCTAACATGAATGTATGGATAAATTCTAACATGAATGTATGGCTCCGAACATGCTGCCAAAAATGGTATTTTCTTTCTGGTGACAAGATATTTGGAGGAATGGAACCTACTGAAATGAACATTATGAACATTTGGAATCCTAGATATTATGATATTTTAGTGCACCCAAATTGAAAGGACCTTTTGGAGGCCGAGAGATAGAGAGATTGCAATAAACCATTTGGAGGCCGAGAGATAGAGAGATTGCAATAAACCATTTGGAGGCCCATAAATCATGAGCTTGCAGTACACTCCAAAGGGTGCATTGTAATCTGACATCTTTCCACCTCAAACGATCATTTCGACTCAGGTGTACTGCAATCTCATGGTGTCTGGGCCTTCATACGGTTCATTGCAATGTCACTATCTCTCTGCCTCCAAACAATCCTCCTTTACACAATGATACAATTTTTCTCCTTTCGTACAAGATGGAAGCTAAGTAGTATGGTTGTCTTAGCCTATACCAAACATCACTAAACAACACAATGACTAGAATCATACTAATCTCTTTATTACTAAGCTCTTTTTATGGAAACTACTTGATATGGAACTCAAAGCATAACTCGTATCTACAGGTTATCGAACTCACTATGAAGCTTTTGTATGATTAGAGTGGTATCATTCTTATGAAGATATAGTATGAAGATTAAGACTAACTGATTTATTAC
Organism: Picea engelmannii; assembly: GCA_009831015.1. Taxonomy (NCBI): domain Eukaryota; kingdom Viridiplantae; phylum Streptophyta; class Pinopsida; order Pinales; family Pinaceae; genus Picea; species Picea engelmannii. Next base: position 174,701 of record ML787040.1, read on the forward strand.
CTATATTATACCAATCTTATTGAGAAAATGACATCAATGAATATGGGAAAGGTGATTTCCTTGTTTCTCTAATAAGCTTCCATTACATGTTACCATTCGTATTGCTTTCCCATATTCATGCCTATTCAATGGTAAACCTACTAGTGGAACTAGTGTAATTTGGTAGTACAGGTTATACAACCATTGCATGAATGATTTCCATTTAATTGATACTCATGATCTAATAGCATGGACTAGTAATACTTGTATAGCCTTATTTACTCCTATTGTGTGATGTATGTACCCGATGAGTTCAATGAATATGGAATAAATGGGCATCTGTTTTATATTATTGCTATGTGATCCTCTTTTTTCTAACAAGAAACACCAAACCATAAAGGTAAGCAATAATCTCATTAAGAGATAAGGGATAAGTGGTGGATAAAAATGACCTAGTAGTGCAGGTCACCATTGCATGAGGGGTTGGTCACTAGGCAAGTAACTCCCCAAAACTACCTCTGTGTGCACATGTGCAATGTTACTAAAGTCTAGTGAAGCTTAGTTAAATGTATAAGTTCCCCACAAATGATTTTATAATGATCATCATTATGACACTAGTTACAATATTACATCAATCCACTAGACAACATTAAAATATATTTTAACATATCCCTCATCTAGAAATGAAAAAACCCAATGCATGCATCAATATGGATCTTGGGATGTTGGTATCAGTAGTGGGATGTTGGTTCAAGATTGATCACTTGGTATCGGTATCCCCTACCGTCGATTATAATAGTTTATTACCAAAGGTTGTTACGATACCTTGGAGACTATGCAATCATTAGATACCATCAAATATATGATATCTCTAATTACCAAGAAATTGTCAAGAAACATTCCTTGAAAGCATTGTTGATTTCCCGTGACATATGGGAATAAATCCCTAATTACTTGAGGAATAGGAAACTTGTGGGTTATCCATATTTCATCTGATCCCTCAATAGAGAAACCTTTTATATAAAATCTATAATAATACATGATGTTAGGTGGCTTGGCCTTAGATTTCACTTTCCCATTCTTTGGTGTCCTATTAGGTTTTACAAGTTACCCATCAAGTAGGCAGAATGAGAATAAGTTATGCAATGGACTCAAGTAGATAGAGAACTTGGATTTTATGGTGCAAATGTATTTCGGCATCTAGCATTCAATTGGAAAGATCTTCACTCCGATGCTCTTGAACAAGAATACTAGGTTGCATGAGGACATGCAACACTTTTGGTTGAGAGGAGATGATGGGCTCAAGAAATTACATCTTTTTTCCACCTGTTATCTCTCTGTCAGATCTCCCAATGCTGTGAAGGAAACTGGCAAAGGCAACCTCAAACCAATATTTTGGTCGATATATAGCCCTACCAACCAGAGAGGGATCTCTCAATTGTTCAAACTCAATGAGATGACTAAAAAACAATTATCTTAGGCTCGGTATTAGGAACAATGATGATTTTTGATAATAAAGTGGGGGTTTTGCTGGACAATGCGTTTGAAAATCAGGAAACTAGAATAATCACTCTTAAAGATTAGTTGCAGAGGTAAAACAAGGGCAAGGTATCTGGAAATGTATGTCCAATTGAATATTTTTGTAGTGTGATGATTGAGGAAAACACAGATAAAGGGTAAGTGAGCACTGTAATGTGAATTCACCTACAGGAACACTGAAACAATTAATTGCCAAATCCTACAAAACAGAGCATGAAATGAATTCTATTTCAACAATTGCGATAGATTTAGCATAATAAAAACATGGGATGAAGATAATTTACATAGAAAAATAAAACACATGGACACAAACTCCAACACAATAATCCCTGTAAAAACTTTATGCAATATGTATTAAGCTTTTGCAAAAATCTGCTATAATGGATTCCAAAGATTCAAAAAAATACTACCCCCCTCCCCCTTTGATTACATTGAGTAGACAAATAGATCAAAAACTCATATCCTACCTCCAAGTGTCAAATCCTTCAGATTAGGATCAATTTCCTAAAAGATCTACAACAAAAACACAAAATATGGGAGGTTGAACTAATACCATACCAATACCATTGGAAATGATATGCATTGGTAATGGTATTCATTGGCAATGATATGCATACCAATACCATACCAATTCCATACCAATACCAATACCAATACCATACCATAACATACCAATACCAATACCAATACCATACCAATAACATACCAATACAATACCATACCAATACCAAGACCAATACCATACCATTGAATACCAATAACAATACCAAAGCCGATACCATATCAATACCATACCATTGCATACCATTCAATGGAAATGGTATGCATTGACAATGATATGCATACCAATACCATACCATGCCATACCAATAACATTACCGATACCAAATACCAATACCATACCATTGCATACCAATATCAATACCATGATTGCACACCACAATGGTATGTATTGGCAATGATATGCACACCAATACCAATACCAATACCATACCATACCATACCATACCAATACCAATATCAATACCATACCAATACCAATACCATAGCCAAAAACACTCGACAAAGTGTTCTTGAAAATCGACCTCATCTTCAGAAATTGCATTATGTCTCATTGACCAAAACCCTAGTTCCAGAGATACTCCAACAAATGTTTTTTTGGTCGACAGAATGATAGCGTAGGGGCCCCACTAGATAAAAAATGGTTCTCTTAATCCAATGAAACTGACGATTCATGCATCTGAGTCCCAGTTTGAGTTTTATCGCGAGTTGCAACTCACCTCCACAAGTTATTTAGGGACATGTGGTCAATTTGATCCATGGGCATAAAATCCAAACTGAGTAGCACAACGGACTTACGTAATCTCCCACAAGTCTCTTTGGCTAAGGTTCACATGACTACACTAGCCAAAAATACCTGACCCATTGTTCTTGAAAATTGACCTCCTCTTTAGAAATTGCACTATGCCTCATTGACCAAAACCCTAGTGTTGGAGATACTCCAAAAAATGGTTTTTCGGTCGACAGAATGATAGTGTAGGAGCCCCAATAGTTGAAACTCGATGCTCCGCATCCAATGCAACTGAGGGTTCATGCAGCCAAGTCCTGGTTTGACTTTTATCGATAGTTGCAACTCACCTCCTCAAGCCATTCAAAGACATGTGACCAATTTCATTTGGGGGCATAAAATCCAAACCGAGCAGCATAATGGAGTTTCGCAAGTCTGTTTGGCCAAGGCCCATGCAACTACACTAGCAAAAAATGCCCAAAAAAGTGTTCTTGAAAATCAACCTCATCTTCATAAATTGCACTATGCCTCATTGACCAAAAACCTAGTTCTGGAGATACTCCAACAAATGGTTTTCCGATTGACAAAATGATACCGTAGGGGCCCCACTAGCTGAAAATCAGTGCTCTTAATCCAATGCAATTGATGGTTCATGCATCTGAGTCCCGATTTGAGTTTTATTGTGAGTTGCAACTCACCTCCAAAAGTCATTTAGGGACATGTGGTCAATTTGGTCCATGGGAATAAAAGACAAACCGAGTAGCATAATAGACTTACGTAATCTCCCACAAGTCTATTTGTCTAAGGTCCACATGACTACACTGGCCAAAAATACCCGACACATTGTTCTTGAAAATTGACCTCCTCTTTAGAAATTGCACTATGCCTCATTGACCAAAACCCTAGTATTAGAGATACTCCAACATATGGTTTTCTAGTCGAAAGAATGATAGCGTAGGAGCCCTAATAGATGAAACTCGGTGCTCCGCATCCAATACAACTGAGGGTTTGTGCATCCAAGTCCTGGTTTGAGTTTTATCGATAATTGCAACTCACCTCCTCTAGTCATTCAAGGACATGTGGCCAATTTCATTTGGGGGCATAAAATCCAAACCGAGCATCATAATGGAGTTTCTCTAGCTCCCACAAGTATGTTTGGCCAAGGCCCATGCGACTACACTAGAAAAAAAATCTCGACAAAGTGTTCCTGAAAATCAACCTCATCTTCAAAAATTGCACTATGCCTCATTGACCAAAACCCTAGTTCCAGAGATACTCCAACAAATGGATTTTCGGTTGACAAAATGATAGCGTAGGGGCCCCATTGGTTGAAAACCAGTTCTCTTAATCCAATGCAACTGATGGTTCATGCATCTAAGTCTCGATTTGAGTTTTATCGCAAGTTGCAACTCGCCTCCACAAGCCATTTAGGGACATGTGGTCAATTTGGTCTGTGGGCATAAAATCCAAACTGAGTAGCATAATAGACTTCTGTAAGCTCTTGCAAGTCTATTTGGCCAAGGCCCACATGAATACACTAGAAAAAAATACCCGACATAGTGTTTTTGAAAATTGACCTCCTCTTTAGAAATTGCACTATGCCTCATTGACCAAAACTCTAGTGTTGGAGATACTCCAAAAAATTGTTTTCCGGTCAATGGAATGATAGTGTAGGAGCCCCAATAGTAGAAACCAGGTGCTTAAGATCCAATGCAACTGATGGTTCATGCATCCAAGTCCCAGTTTGATTTTTATCGATAGTTGCAACTTGCCTCCCCAAGCCATTCAAAGACATGTCGCCAATTTCGTTTGGAGGCATAAAATCCAAACCGAGCAGCATAATGGAGTTTCGCAAGCTCCCACAAGTCTGTTTGACCGAGGCCCATGCGACTACACTAGCAAAAAATGCCCGACAGAGTGTTCTTGAAAATCAACCTCATCTTCATAAATTGTACTATGCCTCATTGACCAAAACCCTAGTGCCAGAGATACTGCAACAAATGGTTTTTCAGTTGATGAAATGATAGCGTAGGGGCCCCACTAGTTGAAGCCTAGTGCTCTTAATCCAATGCAACTGACAGTTTGTGCATCTGAGTCCGAGTTTGAGTTTTATCACGAGTTGCAACTCGCCTCCTCAAGCCATTTAGGGACATGTGGTCAATTTGGTCTGGGGGCATAAAATCCAAACCGAGTAGCATAACAGACTTTCGTAAGCTCCCACAAGTCTATTTGGCCAAGGCCCACATGACTACACTAGCAAAAAATACCCTACATAGTGTTTTTGAAAACCGACCTCCTCTTCAGAAATTGCACTATGCCTCATTGACCAAAACCCTAGTGCTGGAGATACTCCAACAAATTGTTTTCCAGTCAAAGGAATGATAGCATAGGAGTCACAATAGTTGAAACCAGGTGCTACAGATCCAATGCAATTGATTGTTCATGCATATGAGTCCTGGTTTGAGTTTGATTGATAGTTGCAACTTGCCTCCTCAAGCCATTCAAGGACATGTGGCCAATTTCATTCAAGGACATAAAATCCAAACCGAGCAGCATAATGTAGTTTCGCAAACTTCCGCAAGTCTGTTTGGCCAAAGCCCATCCGACTAAACTTGAAAAAAATGCCCGACAGAGTGTTCTTGAAAATCGACCTCATCTTCATAAATTGCACTATGCCTCATTGACCAAAACCCTAGTGCTGAAGATACTGCAAAAAATGGTTTTTCAGTTGACGAAATGATAACATAGGGGACCCACTAGCTGAAGCCCAGTGCTCTAAATCCAATGCAACTGACAGTTCGTGCATCCGAGTCCCAGTTTGAGTTTTATCATGATTTGCAACTCACCTCCTCAATCCATTTAGGGACATGTGGTCAATTTAGTTTTGGGGCATAAAATCCAAATCAAGTAGCATAACAGACTTCCATAAACTCCTGCAATTCTATTTGTCCAAGGCCCACATGACTACACTAGCAAAAAAGACTCGACATAGTGTTTTTGAAAATCAACCTCCTCTTCAGAAATTGCACTATGCCTCATTGACCAAAACCCTAGTGTTGGAGATACTCCAACAAATTGTTTTCTGGTCGACAAAATGATATCGTAGGAGCCCCAATAGTTGAAACCAGGTGCTTCAGATCCAATGCAACTAATAGTTCATGCATCTGAATCTTGGTTTGAGTTTTATCGATAGTTGCAACTCACCTCCTCTGGCCACTCAAGGACATGTGGCCAATTTCATTCAGGGGCATAAAATCCAAATAGAGAAGCATAATGGAGTTTCACAAGCTCCTGCAAGTCTGTTTGGCCAAGGCCCATGCGACTACACTAGCAAAAAATGTCTGACAGAGTGTTCCTTAAAATTGACCTCATCTTCAGAAATTACACTATGCCTCATTGACCAAAAACCTAGTGTCAGAGATACTACAACAAATGGTTTTTCAATCGATGAAATGATAGTGTATGGGCCCCACTAGCTGAAGCCCAGTGCTCTTAATCCAATGAAACTAACAGTTCATGCATCCGGGTCCCAGTTTGAGTTTTATCACGAGTTGCAACTCACCTCCTCAAGACATTTAGGGACATGTGGTCAATTTGGTTTGGGGGCATAAAATCCAAACCGAGTAGCATAACAAACTTCTGTAAGTTCCCGCAAGTATATTTGGTCAAGGCCTACATGACTACACTAGCAAAAAAGACCCGACATAGTGTTTTTGAAAATCGACCTCCTCTTCAGAAATTGCACTATGCCTCATTGACCAAAACCCTAGTGTTGGAGATACTCCAAAAAATTGTTTTTCGGTCAAGAGAATGATAGCGTAGGAGACCCAATAGTTGAAACCAGGTGCTTCAGATCCAATGCAACTGATGGTTCCTGCATCCGACTCCTGGTTTGAGTTTTATCAATAGTTGCAACTCGCCTCCTCAAGCCATTTCATACCAATACCAATACGTAGTGAAGTGTTGGAATTCTTAGTTAAATCCAAATTGTCTAGGAATAAAACCCAACTCAATCTCTGTGGTTAGTGATATGTCTACATGTGCAAATTTATTGACTTTAGAACAAGGTAAGAAAACTCGTGGCTATGCAATAAAAAATGGATTAAAAATTATGTTATTATGGGCAATGTCTTCTAGAAATAGAATACAATCATTGCTATTTGCAATAGAATTAGTAAACCCTTGTTGGGAATTAAATGCATCCAAGACTTAGTCCACGGTGACTTCGAGAGGTTCCTCAACTTGTTAATGGCATGAGCCTTGTTGGGAACCAAATCCAATATTCCAACACCATAATCAAAATCCTCTTCACTATATCCGATCTAAACTAATACTCATGGAATATAGCATCCATGGTTGTGCAATAATAAGTGCATTTTTGTTATGGAATTTCACTTTGGAACAAGACAAGAAGTTCATGTGGGGATTTTAGAATTTCCCATTGATTGTTCAAAGGAATGCCTAAATGGTATGTTGGTTCATGGAATTCAATCATTGTTGGTTATTACTAGATTCACCATTCCCATGAAGCCTTGACATTCTTAAATTTGAATTCAATCATTGGGTCCCCATGACATTTTGACATTATTCAACGAAATGCAAGTCTTGGGCAGAAAACCTAACGTAATCATCTTGGCCAATGTTCTACCTACATGTGTAGATTTATTGGCTCTAGAATAAGGTAAGTAGGTTGATGCAATTCAATCATTGTTAGTTATTCCCATGCCAGGAATCCCCATGAAGATTTGATATTCTTCAATGAAATGCAAGTTGTCCTAGGCATAAACCCAACTTAATTGTCGCTAGTGTTCTACCTACATGTGTAAATTTTTTGTGTCTAGAATAAGGTAAATTGATCCATGGTTATGAAATAACAATTGGATTTAAATGTATTGTTTTTGTGGGTAGTGATCTTGTATAAATGCAATGCATTAATTAATATTTATTATATAATTAGTAAACCATTATTAGGATTGATATGTAGCAAGCACTTAATCCATGTTGACTTGGTGAGGTTCCTCGACTCATCATTGACATGATTCATGCTAATAACCAAATGTAAGATTTAACACCATAATAAAAAATATTTCCACTATATCCGATCTAAATTAATATTGATGGAATCTTACATCCGTGGTTATGCTATAACATTTGTATTTGGTTATGGAATTTGGCTTTGGAACAAGGTAAGAAGTTCATGTGGGGATTTTTGCATTGCCCACTAATTGCTCACAAGATGCCTAAATGGGATGTTGGGTCATGGACTGCAATCATTGCAAGTTATTCCCATATTGGAAATCCTTGTTAAGACTTTACATTCTTCAATTGCAAAGGAATCATTGGGTCCCAAATCCTTGACATTCTTCAACGAAATGCATGTCCTAGGCATGAAACCCAACTCAATCATCATGGTTAGTGTTCTATTGCATATTTATTGGCCTTGGAACCAAATAAGTCAATCCTTGGAATGAAATCATTATTGGTTAATCACAAAGTCACCATCCCCATGAAGCCTTAACATTATTCAACAAAATGTAAGTTGTCATGGGCATAAAACCCAACTCAAACATTGTGGTCAATGTTTTGTCTACATGTGCATATTTATTGGCTCTAGACCAAGGTAAGTAGAT
>ML787040.1:184098-196579 GCA_009831015.1 Picea engelmannii
CACACACACACACACACACACACACACACACATATATATATATTTTAAATACCTACAATGTCGTCGCTATTGCGGCGTCTTGGAGTGTCGCTCCCATAGAAAACACATCGGAGCTGATTTTGTTGTCGTCGGTGTTTCCACCATTTCCTACGTTGCTATTGTGATGTCTTGGAGTGTCTCTCTCATAGAAAACACGTCAGAGATTATCCTTTTTCCATCGATGTTGCCACCATTTCCTACATTGGTATTATGACGCCGGGAGATGTTGCTCCCAATGAAAACATGTCATAGATGATCCTCTTACTGTCGATGGAGAGACGTTACCCTACATTGGTCTTATGGCATCTGGGAACATCGATACCATAGCACACATGTAGTGGATACCAAGGAAATGGGACATCAGAATTCTGATGTCTATGATGTCACTGTAGAGATGACTATATGGGGTTTGGACAGTCAAATCCGAGATGACACGTGTCCACATGAAACGTCGCAGTAGAGACGATAAATATGGCATGGGAAAAGTGACGTCATGTGAAACGATGTTTGAGGGGGTCCGCTATTTGTCGTTATCCTAACAATATAAAGAGGCAATTGTGTCAAACGCGCCATCAAAATTTGACCTCATACTATGACACTGTAGAGACACCCTGTCATAAGGCATTGAAATCATTGAGTTGGCGCTCGATGAATTCCTCCGAAAGATACCTCTCCTGGAATCACTCCTCGAATAGTTTCCATGCCATGTATTTGATGACCATGTTTAGCTGTGGTAGGAGTGTCTTCTACCATAGAAGAGCGCTCCCCTTCAGCTGAAAGACTATCATGCCGACTTTCATGTTGGAGGTGTAGTCGCGAAGTGCGAAGCACATTGCCATGTTCTCCAAACATGCCTCGATGGATGCGTCATCTGTGGCACCCATGAACTCAGGAAACTTGATTTCTCTATAAATACTACCACTTCCAGCTGGAGTGCATTGTGAACCCTCTTTAGGTACAGGCGCCCTGGCCTCATCTCTATCAAGTCGATTAAACAAGGTCTATGACATCCTCTAAAAGGACCTTCTCTAATCAACCACATCCCCCACAACAATTTTCTCCTCTCCAATGAATTTTTCCTCTCCTTGAGGGGTTAGACCCCTCAAGCATGGATGCTACTAGAGGCTTCACACCTCCTCCCCAAGCACCATGTCATCCACCTCCATGACGTCCTCTATCCATGATTACCATAGGGACAATTTCAACTTTAAATTATCGATAAATTATTGATCAATGTATAATACCGAGGAAGGCGTGATGATCCATAGTCATAGGGTTGAACCCTCTTTGATACCATATGTAACACTCCCTTTGTTATGACTAGGAAAACTGAAGAAAAATAGGTAATTTTTTTTTTTTAAAGAATTGGGAAATTAATGTCAACACATAATTCATAGCAGCCCATAATCAAATGGCATCATAATCAAAAGAATTACAAGAGAATCATCATTGTAATCAATAACAATGCAACCAACGCATCAACATAAATGATAGTGACACCTGACCAACACATAAACATAAATAGCGACACAGTTCAACACGTCACAATCCACTTAAGCAAATTTTAAACAATGATCAACCAGATACTGAATATTAAAATGACTACCCACCCATACTACCCTACAAGGTTAGGACCTCCACGACACATAAGCAATGCTCAAGCCTAGCATTCATCCAATTGATTTTGACCACTTAAGGTCTCAGGGCTAGCGATTGTTCTGAGGAACAAGGAGGTGTGTCTAAATGCCACTAACACAATCAAGTCGAAAACCAACTAGCTCAATCAATCAACATCATTATTGTTCATGGCACGAGAGAATTTAAATACTCAATCATTCATACATCGATATTATTCATGTCACAAGAGAATTATAAATACACAATCGACCATACATCCATATTATTCATGACGCATGAGAAATATACTTTATTTTGCATGGTGCAAGAGAATAGAATTACTAAATCAATCATATGTTAACATTATTCTAAAGGCGCAAGTGTAATCAACTTTAATTTATAAGGCGCAAGAGATTATAAGGGCTTGATCACTCATATAACAACATAAGTTAAGGAACAAGTAAAATCAACTTTATTTTATTTTCATGGTGCAAAAGAAAACATCTATTTAATTTCAAGGTGTGTGATTAATCAATTATTGAATTAAACAATAAATCAACATTATTTTCAAGGTGCGTGCATGATCTAATTACTAAATTAAACATAAATGAACATTCCTTCCAGGGTGCGCGACTAATCGAATTCTGAATTGAATAATAAATCAACCTTGTTTATTCATGGCATGACAGGATGTTCCACTACACTTAACTTTTTCAAGTAGCTAATAATATATCAGAAAAAAATATTGTCAGGGACTAATAATTATTTAAGGGTAACGGTTTTGCAAGGTTTTAGCATATACAATAATAATAAACCTGTTGTTGAATGATTGTGTCAAAATTGAGTTGGACAGTGTTGGAGTTGGTCACAACAACACAGGGAATAGTGTATACTCTTGGAAGATTTGTTTGTCAAATATTAGGGAGTGTGGGTAATTTATCCAAGTCTGGTATGTGGGAGGCCACTGCTAGTCCTGGTGTTACGAGCCATGAAATCATTCTCAGGTCACTCTATCATTAAAAGAATGTTATTGTGAATCACATGGAGTTTAATGGAGATCAATGTTACATGGTGCATGGATTTAATAGCCCACATCTTGTCCCGATGTTTGTATGTAAGAGTTTGACTGTCCCTCATATTTTTCCTCTGTGAGAGAGAGCTATACCGAAGCAGCCCTTTCATGGCAGATACAATGCATCATCATCTCTTTTATTGCACTACCTTCGTCATGTGTTGTGATCCACAGTCATAATTTATGTTGTATCTGTACTATAAAATTGTTTCATGATCATTGTAAGCAACTAATATGGACAGACTGACTTCAATACCCATGCCATTCCTCCCTCTGTAATGTTATTATTTTTTGGGGGAACCTTACTTGTAGTATAAATCTCATTTAAATTTATTCCACGATTAATGTAAGCAACTAATCTGGACTCTTTGTCATCAATAACAATGCCATTCCTCCCTGTGCAGTGTTCTTTATATTCAATAACCATGCCATTCCTTGCTGTGCAGGGTTATGATCTTTTTGGGGAACATTAATTTTGGGATATCGTGAAGCATACAACATTCCATTCAAGTGTACTTGTCTAGGCTTGGATTCCAAAATTGTGACGATCCCATATTCAATTCGATGTTCAAACCATTTATAATCATCATATACAAGAATTTACTACAGGAATTCAATAATGTTTAGCTCAATTTCTTTTACACTTTTTGAAATTCACATTGATGAGCTATCAATCTTATTGGGACCCACAAATGTTTGCTTACTCAGAGTTTTTATTGCCATTTTCTAGGTTTTTAATGCCATTTTTTGAGTTTTTAATACCATTTTCTTATTTGCAGATGGTACCATATTATCATAAGATCGCAAATATGAAACACTGAGATGAACCCTTAAATCCTTAAGGGAATCACAATGCAAATACACTAAAAAAATGCAGAGATAAATACTTAAATCCTTAAGGGAATCACAATCTAGATACAATAAAAATGTAGAACAATTCATATGTAAACGCAGAGGTGCTGGGTGAGTTATTATGTACAAGCGCAAGGAACGCTTATAGAAAAAAACAGAGATTACCCCCAAATTGAAAAAGGGAAAATAGTGAATAAGAAATCAATATTTAGTTGGGAGTTAAGATTGCAGACTCGTTAGAAATTCCTCTCTACAATACACAATCATCAAGGAAACTTGCCAGTCCAATATCAAAAATCCATTACCACTGTCAAAAATTCTAAAAACCATATATACAATAAAAACTTAATATAATGAAATATCAAAATGAAAATACTGTAACCGGTGAAGATAGGTTTGATGGCGATCCTTGATGACCGGTATTCCCTTCCTTCATCCACTTGCTAACCATTGAGATTTTACCAGTACCTCCCAGCCAACACTAGGGATACTCTTCTTCCCCCTTAGCCCCCCGAGCTGCAAAGGAGCCATAGACACACCCAACCAGAATTCCTCTAGCTCCCATCTCACCTCACAAGGTAGATCCACCACTCTCTCTCAAGCTGGGTATCCCAACTCTCACAAGTAAAACCATTCAAAATTTCTACAACATAACTTTTCCCATAACCAGTCTCCCTTTACCCCTTTTTCCCATTTGTTTTATAGGAGTTTCCTCCATGACACCTTGCCACTTGCAAATTTAATTGACTTTTTAAATAATTAATTAATAATTATTTCCCCCATACACTTGTCACCCTTTCCCTTAGTTGCACAAGTAAATCCACAATTTATTTTAATAAATGTCAATTTCCCTCACCCATCCTAAAAGCGCTCCTAAAATCACTCCTAGTTGTCTCTTTATTCCCCTTGTTTCCAATTAATGACTGACGCCTTACTAATTCTGAGTTAAGTTAAAATATGAGTCATCTCCTAGTTAAACTAGTGGTATTTTAGACTCTAGATTCCCTTCTATGCGTGGACTTAATCTTTTATGATTTATTCCTTTCTTATATTATATTACAATTAGGTATTTCTTGCACACATGTGTATTATATTAATTCTTTAGAATTATGCCATCTTTCTTATTTTCTTGAATTGACTTGCCCCTTTCCTATGATATTTAATTAATAATTAGTTTTAGTCTTCTTACCCACTTAGGCATACGTTTTGAATAGTATTAGATTTTCATTTGGGGATTCACAATTAATTAAAGCCAACAATGCTTAAATATTTTACAGGGTTTAATTATTCACTCAAGGTTTTCCAGGCCACCTAGATTCATTGACTCAATTTTTAATTCCATGACGTTCCCTTCAAGATGCACAATGTTCTCCAAGGGTGCCACTCACCTTTGATTCAAATTTTCAATTACGTGATGTGCCCTTAAAGACGCACTCCGTGCTCCAAGGGTGCCACTCGCCTTTGACTGGTTTTGGTAGTTGTCCAACCCCTGGAGTCAGAAATCCATTCAAGTGACCTTGTGAGAGACTAAGGGCTTCTAAGGAATAAGGACCCTGCCTTATTGCACACCCCTTAGAAATCTTTGTGAGCGACTGTCACAGTCTTCCCTCACGACATCGTGGACCTCTCAAACTAGGTAATCGTTAACCTACAATTCAGGCCATGACAAGAGTGCTAGTAGGATGTGACAAGGATATTTCCACACCTCTCCTTCAATATATGGTCTATGTGCATGGCCCCCTTACTCCTTATGTGAGTCATATTAGCAAGCAATCATCAGCCTGGATCCATCAATGAAACATTGTCAATGATCCATAAATAACATCATAATACAATCAATCATATGTCACATATGCATGAATGAAATACTCAAATCAATGCAATCCACTCCTTGACTCAATCCATAGTTAAAGGAGGTCCATTTATGCCATTAGCATACTAATCTCTCGAGTTTCCTACACCCTCAAAGAATGCTCATCAATAGCATCTATCAATATGCCTATAATAAATAACATAAAACCATAATCCATCAATATCATCATAAAGATCCATAAGCGAAACAAATAACCACATACTATAACCAGATCACTTGCATGCACGTGTCCTCAAAGAATAAGTCAATAACATGTGCTCGCAAGAGCAGCATGTTACATATACACTAATATCACTTGATTGCTTGTAATTATAAAGGAACAACACCCTAGGGAACTGCCCATGGAGGAAGGCATGGTTGTACAAGCACATATTTAGGAACATGGAGAGAATTTTGAAGATCAAGTTAATGATCCTATGGAAGATGATGATGATAGTAATAAAACATTTGAAGAAGATGGGAAAAATATATTGATCCAGGAGACATTTAATAATGCCAGAATGGATGATGATGATGACCAACTTGATGGTGTTTTTGATATACATGTACTTGAGAAGGCAAGACAACCTCTTTATGAAGGATCCAAAAGAAGTCTTCTCTCTACTATATTGTTGTTGGTGAACTTAAAGGTTATGAATGGTTTGTCAAACACTTGTGTCACACAACTCCTAACACGTGTAATAAATTTTGTCACAAGTAAACAAAAAAATATAAGACATAATTATGAAACAAACAAGACAAATGAGATTTTAATTATTCTAAACAAATAACTTGAACAATCATTGCCAACATTATGTGCTCCCTCTTTATTGAAATCCATGGAGGAATGTTATTGTTGATAAAAAAAAAACGCCACACCGAGTAAGTATATATGATCTCTCCAAATGGATTGACACCGTCAGCTTCCAATGAAAGCCTAAGATTACGAGGCTTGACTTTAAAATGTGGCCATATTTCCTTTATCTTCTTAAATGTAGATCCATCTACAGACATTCGAATAAAACCATATTTACTTGTATTCTTTACATGGTAATCCATAAACTGTGTTATTCTTTTGCACCTGAACAATCGCCACAAACATATAGTTATGGGAATATAATGAAGAACATTGTGAGACACCTTTTTTGTTACTTGATCGATTCAATATCTACTAATTTGACATTTTGAGCATTCTTCTTTCGATGTATGTTCTCCATAATATAGAATATGATCATCAGGACATGCATGACTAGATTGATACTCCATTCCAATATCTTTCATAATGACATGTAAATCTTGGTATGTGCGACATAAAATATTTGACGGTGGTAACAAAAAATCACCTAACAATCTACATCATAAAAAATCAATATTGGTTAATGTAAAGAATATTAATCATACATATTGCATCCAAATTTGATAGATGATCAACTAACAATAAAAATAGAGGAAAAAATAAAACCTTTATCATCATGTTCTTAATGCACTTAATTATACCATTGAAATTAGATATCCATTTGATATTTTCTTATCTTTCTGTTGATCTTGTGTTCATAGATCCACATTGAGAAATTTTCTTTTATGATATGGAAAAAAGTTAAAAATTGGGCACATATTAATATACAAACCTATAAGGTATACATATGCCTTCACCTAACTTTCTCATGGAAAATTCTATAAAATCCCATGACAAAGTCTATATTGGTGAAATTAGACAGTCACTACAAGTGCATTTACATGAACACACAATAGATAATTCTAGATATTGAACCTTCAAATCAACTATCACAAAGAATTCTCACAACATTAAATGAAGGCCACGATAATAACCAACAATATAACTATTGCAACAAAGTGGAAGTTCTTACTTGGTTAAGAAAGATCAAGTTAGCATCCATGCTACAACACATGCACATTCAAACTAAAATCATCTAGAACATGGACTAAAAACATATGACAAATTTTGTTACAAAGGTTCATTTAATTCATGAATTGCTCATTCCAGCGTACCTGAGTGTGTCATACACCAATTGAGTAGGTTTGCTTCTACTGCTACATCAGTGGTGGAAATTGACATTGATGCATCTACCGACGTCGAGGGTTTGTTATCCGAGCTTAGAAAGTGAAAACATGATATATTTAGATATAGGAAAAAACACATAAGATATATATATATATATATATATATATATATATATATATATATATATATATATACATACATATACATAAGCAATGAAGAACATAAAGATGATCATGATACTAACCTCCTCCATGAACTATGATGTCTGGGTCTGGCTGATGCTTTCCTCTATGGGAGGATGTTCAATAGGGGGGTTATGCCTCCACCTAGGAGGATAAGGACATAGAAATGGGTCACACCTAGCATTTTTTCTATCCTTTTTGGAACCACGACCCACCCCCTGGAATTCACCAATGTCAAAGTACTTGACATGGTGATGTAAAATAAACTCTGTCCATAATTTTATAAGGAAATACAAAGGCACCTCCCTATTATTGTAGGGAGATTTTTCAAATACCATAAACCACTTATCCATCAAATTGTCTAGAATTGTTTGGAATGTGCACCAATCCATACAAATGCATCTCTTTACGACTAGTGGTTCTAATTCAGTTGTCAAGTCAATAAACAATGTCATTGGGTCTTGTTTTGAAATGTTGAAGTCTCTAACTTGGTTTTTATCTAAAATAATTATATAATATTCAGACATTCTGTCCATGTAATAAAAACTGTGAGATAATTGGCCTTTGGCATTTACAATAGAAGATGCAATGTTGTCTAGGGAAGTGGCTAGTGATAACCATGAGAGCTCTCTGGTATTTTGTAACGGTAAAATCATGAATGCGGGTGTCTATTTTTCTTGTTTTTTGAGAAAACAAATTATATTTTCACAAATTCTTCAACTTCCAGTAAAGAAAAGTATTTTTATTTATTTATAATTTCACTTTACAGTAAAAAAAAATCTTGTCAAGAATTTTGTTAGCTTTATATTGACTATTTTTCAATTTTTTTTATTGAGATCTGATATGTCAACATAGCAATTGTTTGACAATATGTTCCATAAAAATGAAGGGAATGATAATGAGTTATTTTTTTCTCCAACAATGTATCGATTATTATTTTATTTTTTTTCACAAATGAAATATGCTACAACAATCTACAGAGACATTAATTTTATGTTAACTATAGTTTTGAAGCTAATGGATGGATATTATAATTTCTACAATTTTTTGAAGTTGACCAATGTGAAAAAGTTGCAGATTTTAAACACATTTTTTTACCCGTCATGTTTAATTTTCTTATTTTTTACTTAAAACTAAAATATAAAAATACCCTTTTGAAGAGGACACACTAAAGCTTATTAATATAATTTTTCCATAATTGTTCACTGTATATTTTTACAGATATGAATTTTTCATTTGAATGAATCATAATGTCTCCTAAAAATATTATGCAGTGTTTTTTTTGAAAAAATAATTAAAATTAGATAAAAACAATGACAATGAATATGGATTATATAAAATGAAAGTAGATTAAATTCTAAAAATGATGGTATCATTTCCAAAACTAAATTCTTTGTATTTGTAGGAGTCTGCCACCTCCAAAGTTGAAGTAAGTTGGAGAGAATTGAGAGGTTTTTGCAAACTGTCCCATTTGCAGTTTTTCGGCTGAACAAATATTTCGGCTGAAAAAAATAATTTTTCAGATGAAAGATGTTTTCTAATGGAAGTCATAATAAATAAATGGACTTTCAAACTTTCGACAGAAAAGTAATGTTTTTAGCTGAAAAGGTGGTGACATAATTTCGTTGGTCAGAAAGAAACAAAGGGACATATCGTTTGGCGTGAAATAATATAAATATGCTTTCGACTAAACTTCTTTTGCACAATTCATTCCATCGCTTCATATTTTCGCTTATGTGTAGCCACTAAAGAGAATTTTGGAGCAACTTTTTCGCTATTTGGAGCAACTTCTTCGTTGTTTGGAACAAGGTTTTTGTTGTTATGAGGGAAAAAATTGTATTCTATAATTTCAAGTTTTTATTGGAGCAACAATTTATATATTGAAGGATTTTTTGAACATTATTGTCAAGGTGAAGGCTTTCATAAGTAATTCCTTACTATATCAAAGAGAATTTTTTTGAAAGTAAGTTTTTTTAAACAATTCCTATTGAATTCTTGATATTATTTTTGAATATTTTTTGTCACAATGAAGTTTCTCTTAAACAATTTGTTTTGAAGATCAAAAGTTATTTTTTTTTTTCTTTAAAATCTAGTTTTTATGCAAAATTTCTTTTAAAAGAATTTTGGTTTATTGAGCAATTGTTTCCAAATATTTTACAATATGATTATAAAATCTATTTTATTTATTTATTTAAAAAAAAATTGAGCTATAATATTCGAGGTTTGAAATTTTATTTCGTGTTATAAAATGTTGATTTTTTTAAAAACCTTTACACATTGAATAATCATGGTCAACAAATTTTTGCGTAAGAAAAAATATGATTGCACTTGAGACGAAACTCGCCATAACAAACAAGAGAAAGAGCGTTATTGGAGAAAGAAACGAGAATGTGAAAATATTGAAGGAAGAAACAATGATGATGTAAATAGATATTTTCACTTTGATTTTCAACAAGAAGAAGCCCAACTAGTTATGCATACATATTGTCTAGATTAAGTTTAGAATTCAAATTTAAATTACTTTTTAATATAATTGATTATAATTTGAATTTAATATTTTTCAAAAAACAAAAATAGATTTTCCTCATAACATTGATGAAGTCATTGAAATTGAAATTGAAGCAGAAGTTGAATCACCTATAGGTATGTACATAAATTTAGATAATACAAGATAAACACGTGTAGAGTTTAGTTAATTTATGATCTGGTTTAGTTTTTTAATATAAGTTAAATTGAAAAATGCAGGAGATATCAACATTGATGATGACATGTTAAAATATGTTGATACTTACAAATTTGGGGAGAAAAAACTTGACCATATTATAAGATATCGTGTTAAGAATATATATATATTAGTTTTTTCAAAGATGAATCCATAGCAACACTAGGTCAACTTTTAAGAGGTATAATAAGGTAAAAAAAAATTAAAAGAAGCTACATCATTATTGTGTATTCAAAAGTCAAGAAAATATACAAAGGTGAAACATAATGTCTTTTAGAATATAACTGGCGCATTAAAATCTTTTGGAAAATATCGAAAAAAAATGTCGGTGTTGCACGTAGATTAATACAAACAACAATTGTTTCATTTAGCAATATAAAAGATCGTTTGACACAACACATGGAAAAAGTGATGGGAACCTCAAGAAAAACATTGTAAAAACATAGACAATTTCAATTGCAAATAGATGCAAAGGATGAACTTACTTGTTGGAAAGTTATTTCTAGACAACCCTACAAAGATAGACTTACATAAAATGTTAAAGAATTGGCCCGTAATTATTGGTTGACAAAATATCGTGTTTCACCATATACAAGGGATGTGTTGGGATCAAGAATAACACAAAATGAATATGAAGAACATGCAAAACATATATTGTCAATGACACAAATATAATTGTTCAATAAGTTCAAAGAAAATAAAAAAGAAGTTAAAATGTCCATCAATACATTTGTGCAATAAAAACCATGGTTTGTTAGACCCATCATTGTTCGTGACACTTGTTGTTGTTGTTAACATGTGGGGTTTGAGTTATATTATGAAACTTTTCTTGATTTTGGTAAAACTTTCTTGGCAAGTTCACCTCCTTGCATAATCTGTGGTTTTATATCCAAAATTCTATGTGAAAGAGAAGGTGATGAATTATTTTACGAAAAAAATGTGTTGGTGGAAATAAATGTGATCATTGTGGAAATCTAATTTTATTTCACTCCAAGTATCCTATTGATATGAATGATAAATATTTGTCCAATATAACAGTCAATTGGAAGAGATATGAATATATCAGTAGAACTACTACAAGTTCTTCAAATGTTGTTTCCAAAAGGATTGATTTGAAAATGGATAAAATCTGTGTGATAGATTTTTTGAAGTTTGAGAAAGAAATTTATAAAAACACAAAGAATTCACATACATCTCAATGGAAATACATACAATTCAAACAATCCCATGAATTGTTTCCACCAAGGACGATTTTTTCTGTAGTTGATTTTGCAGAGAATTACACATTCGCTACACAAAAAAAATACAAAGTGAATAGTATCATTATGATAAAGTCTCTATACTTTTCCACATTCTATATAGACATGATCAACAAAGTGTTTTTAACATAGAAAAAACCAATGACAATCGACATATTATTGAAGAATATCACTTTTATATAAGTGATGATCATACACACGATACAGATTATGTACAACAATATTTTGATAAATTTTATGATTCATTGAAAAATTGTGGGATCAGATTGGAATGACATTGGATATGGTCAGATGGATGTGTAGGTCAATTCAAATATTCACGATAATTCTATTGGTTTTGTCATCTTAACAAGAAATCACATATTATAGATTGTTGGAATTTATTTGAGTTTGGTCATGGAAAATGAGAGCAAGAAAATGCAGGGTCATGTGTAAAATCTCCAAGGTATTAGATGAACCCTCATGTCGATTGATTTGAATCTGCTTATCGAGTTGTTGAATGGTGTAAACTGGTGCTAATCCATGAAAATAATCCACAAAGGATGTGTGCAGGTGTGTGTGTATATATGGTGTACACATGATATTTTTATTTGCATTCAAAAATATGATTTTCAATCATGTTCAACAGATAAAGTTAATAAGTTATTTTCTTTAACATGTATATTATTGACATTTCATATTTATATTTAAATACATTATTCTTGAACCATGTGCAGTTTGTTTTGGCATATTGGCATCCAAGATGTAGATACATCAATCCCATATGAGACCAGTACAATACACGGGACTCAAAATTTTCATTCAATTAAAACAAAACTCTTCCAAAATGTGTTTTCATTTGATAGAATAAATTAATATTTTT
Source organism: Picea engelmannii (assembly GCA_009831015.1). NCBI lineage: Eukaryota > Viridiplantae > Streptophyta > Pinopsida > Pinales > Pinaceae > Picea > Picea engelmannii. The sequence goes on from ML787040.1 coordinate 196,579, forward strand.
T
>ML787040.1:207836-224546 GCA_009831015.1 Picea engelmannii
TCTAAATCAGCATAGGGTGTCCTATTCTTATGCAACCAAATGCTAATACAAGGGCTGGACGAATCATTGTTGTTACAACTGGTGTAACGGCCTCTTCACATAGCTGCTAATGCTGTTTTTAGTACGCAATTTATGTCCTGTGTTGGCTTGACTGCTAGCTGTCAGGACTCGTGTTTCAGCATCGTGGCAGCCTCCTCTGTGTCTCAGCATCTGTTCTGGACTGAGTGCCAGCTCCGTGTTTCAGCATCTGCGTGAACCGTGTAACTGCTTCGTGTTTCGGCATATGCATCTTCGGACTGTGTAGCAGCTCCCGTGTTTCAGCATCAGCTCAACATCGGCTTGGGCAGTTCTGTGTTTCAGCAAAGGTCTGAAATACTATTCTGCAAATATGGACACTTCTGCACTTCTAATCAATGGTTAGGTTCAAAAGTAATGTAAAGTATTATGCAAAACAAATTAAACATATAGTGATGAGAAAGGACGTTGTATACCTTGAGGTGATCAGATGAAGTGATAATATGGGTCTAAATATAGGTGATGAAGGGTATAACAATGGCAAAAAGTATGAGTAAAAGGGTACAATATGTGGTCTCAACAAGTGTATATTTACATGTACTAGATATATAAAATTTATATATAGTACAATTGTGTGCATGTGTGTTGATCTAATGATATTTGTTTGTTGGAGAATGATGAGTTATTTGTAGGAGATGTATTTTTTGTGGTTGCACCTATAGACAACAATGAAAATGTTAAATATTATTTGATGTGATGCAAACAAGGAAAACTAAAATTGTTATAATATTTCGATGATAACAATTTTATATATGAAAGAGGACCATTGTATTAAAAAGATATTCATAAGTTGTATATTCATAAGAAACCCATCAAACCGATAGTCATGTTCACTTTCAAAACTATCAATTAGATGTCATAAGTTGTCAATATAGTCATTTGGTATGTGTAGCATGCATAAAGTTAATAGAGGTTCAGTCAAGGAAAATATCAAGAGTTAGAAAATGGAAAATGTCAAAAGTCGATCATGAAAAAATAATTGAAGATGGCATACCATTACGATTTTTTTAAACAAGTGACATTCTATAATTTTTTATTTTGCATAAACTACACATATATATGGATATGTAGGATTCTAGAATCATCTTGTTTGGTTTATTTTTGTGGCCCATTCAAAAAATATTATTTTTTATGAATTGTAACTTATTGAGCTTTATTTACAATTTTGCACACAAAACTAGATGTCAATTGGTGAATTCAATTATTAAATATTTGGGTCCCCATATGTCCTCTGGACCACTTAAGGGATGATATAACATGCTATGGATAAAATCCATTCATGCCTCAAATTCAATCTAGTTTGGTTTAATAATTTTACCATGTCCCTAATGGGTGGATCGATCAAATCATTCAATTTCGGTTCTTGTTTGGTTTGTTTTTAAAACACCGTGGACAATACTATCTCTTGACATGTTTATGTGGACCTTCTCTAGAGGTAAAAGGTATGTGTCCCCATGTACTGATGCCCTCATGTATTAGAAACTTGTAACACAATCAATATACATGTAAATGATACAATGGCCATTTAAAATGCACTAGGAAGCACAAGAATGGTTATAATGTCATACTATAAAAATAATTTATTTTCTCATAAAACCCCTAGGAATATATCACATTGAAATGGTAGAATATGCAAATAAAATTTCAGAGGATTGAATGCCTACTTGACTCAACATACACTCAAGTCCAATGCACTAGGAAGCTCAAAAATGGTTATAATGTCATATATTATAAACATAATTTATTTTCTCATAAAACCCCTAAGGATCTATCGATTTGAAATGGTATAATATAAAAATAAAATTTCATAGGATTGAATGCGTACAACTCAAAATACACTTGTGATCAAACAAGGTGCAACATGAAACTTTATATTACCCTCATATAAAGCCCTGGAAACAAGTACAGGAAGCCCTGGAAACAAGTACATGTAATATCATATATATTCATATATATTCACATGTAAAACTATAAGAAAGATAAACTCTTTAATTTATTTGTCATGTGATGTTGTAAAATATTCAATCCTTGCATCCATGTATTTCACCTTTACTATATAATATTACTCTTTTTCAAACCCATGACCATAGGTAATGATTTGTTGGATTAGTGAGAGGGGGGGTCAATCAATAATAGAGCAATTGTAATCCTTTTTAACTAAATAATCCAAGTGTTATATCAATGTAGAATTATCATCCAATAATGAGCAATGAACAAATGAACAATCATACACATACACACTACACCAATGTTTCACGTGGAAACCCAAAGCGGGAGAAAACCACAAAATGTTTTTTATTATATGTCTTGAAGAATTACATTCATTGAAAGAATCAACTTCCTTTGTTTTCCAGCTGCAACTGAAAGGAGGCTCCAACCCCCTAGTTTCTCGGGCTACAACCTGAGGGAAGATCAAACTCCCCAATTCTATGTCTACAACTAGAAGGAGGATACAACCCCCTATGTTCTCTGGATACAACCAAAAGGTGGCTACAACCACCTTTCCTTACCCCATCCAACCACCCTGAAGTAGAAGCAGAATGATGGAACCACTGTCACACTATCACTGTGAGATATACCACTCTGAACTTGTACCAATAAACTTGAACCATGCATCAACCATGCATCAACCTCTACCTCAACCCGTAATCAACCTGTACCATAAACAAGTGCATCAACCATGCACCAACCGTTACCAAACAACCTGTAATTAATTTGTACCATAAACAAGTGCATCAACCATGCACCAACCTATACCAAACAACTTGTAATCAACCTGTACCATAAACAAGTGCATCCAAGCATGTATCAAGTATGTACCAATCATGCGTCAAATAATAATCAACTATGACTCATCAATATGTACCAATATCATCAACTATACACCTCATGTATGTGCCAACTCATCAACTACTTGTCTCAACCATGTACCCAACATGTACCTCAACCAAAATCCCTCATCGATTTCATCATCCAAATATGATTTGTAACTCTGTAATAGACTTGGTATATATGATCACATACCTGCAAAATTTCCTTAACTTTAACAACAATAGACTAGCATTTTCATCAAACTTTTCTTTAGTCTCATATGACTAGTTTTGGATTAGTCAACAACCCTAACTTGAAATAATCATAACTATGTACCTGTAATGAATAGAGATATGAAAATGATACACAATGTTCTTCAGTGTGTCTTATGCAATTCCTCCAGGTGTCACTACTTGGAACCTCTCTGTTAAGGTCCTAACCCACACATAGGTAGATCAATGTATTCAGATGTAATAAAGGTTAATATTAATAAGGCCTTTCAATAAAATAGAATAAGGCGGATGTAAGAAGACCTAATAGAAGCTTCCGCTTCTAGAAGGATCTTCCTCTAGATGCATCTCTTAATAGACATATTTAGTATAAATAAGGGTCGAGGGTATGAGAACCCTAGCTTGGAGATTATTGTAACAGAGCATTGCTTGATTGGAGGTTGCCCCCTCGAAGAGGTCTGTGAACATTGATTTTTGAATCAAAGTGCTATTTCTACAGCCATTGTTATATCATTTATGTGTATTGTGAAGATTATGCTAGATATTTTACTGTTATTCTACCATTTCTAGCATTTTATTTCTGTTCTGCATATTTTATATATCTAGTATCTTGCAAGTGGTATTAGAGCACTTTCCTTGGCAGAAATTGTGGGTATTTTTTTTTAGGGTAGAGACGTATTCCGACGTCTTTAAGCCATAGAGATCTGTCGTTACGCACATAAACCCATGGTTGAGGGATTCATACATGAAAGAAATACAAGTGGTTCTTAAGCGCACATCTGTTGGCCACCCTTGTAACCCCTGTTGGTACCCCTTCGAGTGGTAGCGCATCAGACAACACCTATGTATGGATTGGCCTAGATTTCCTGAAGCCCTCTTTAGATAAACCTATCAGCCATTGGACTACTAGAGTGTCACCTAGAACAACACTCGAGAAGATACTCTCTAGTACCTGGGTAGTCGGGTAGTACGACTAAGGGTACGGTCTATCCTCCTTAGTTAGTGCCCTGAGATATTGGGCTGAGTACTACTGTTGGACCCTACACGTATATAAGAGAGCTATAGCATAGGGAAAACTCTTGTCTGTAGAACCCTTGAATACCTAACCCTTGGGGAACATAAGCATAAACAAATTAAACCGGCGAGATCTATTGTCGCGCATCTGTGTTCGGGTTGCTAAGTAAATACACATTTCTCTCTGGTTCAGAATTTGGGGATTTCAGCACTGCTCAGTAAACCCCTCACCCTAAACCAGTAAACCCCAATACTCCCTCTACCCCATTAAAAATCCAAAAATTGACCAGGGTTGAAATGGATGAATGCCAACTCAAAGGCCTCTGTTATAATTTTGATGACAAATATTTCCCAGGCCACAAATGTAAGGAACAAAATCTTTTTATGGCCATCTCTGAGGATATTCCAAAAGAGGATGTTGACACTCCCCTTGTGCCCGAGTTACTAGAAATCAGTGACATAAACCCTCCCTCTGACCCTCCTAAAGTGGAACTGATTATTTCCCTCAATGCTCTCACCAGCTTCTCTGCCCCCCAAAACCTCAAGTTAATCGGTTACATGAAGCATCGAAAGGTCATCATTTTGGTTGATAGTGGTAGAACCCACAATTTTATTCATCGCTGCATTGCCCAAGAAACCCATTGCTACATCCATGCTGTCAACAATTTCCAAATCATGATTGCGAATGGTGGTTCTATGAAATGTGGCGGGCGCTGTGAAAATGTGCGTCTCCAAATCGGTGACTACCACCTAAAATACCATATGTTTTCTATTGGCATGGGAGGTTGTGACATTGTGTTGGGTGCAGACTGGCTAAGGACTTTGGGTCCCATTCTCATGGATTTTCAGAACTTAACCATGTAATTCGACCAAGGAGGCCACCAATATAAATTTCAAGGGATCACTGCTGGTTCACCTGAGGTCATCAGTTCTCATCGCATGGAAAAACTGCTCAAAAAAGGTCATTCTGGTGTCATTGCCCAACTCCACGCCATACAAGCCACAGAGACCCAACCAATGCCCCAAGACCTCCAAGCCCTCCTTTCTAAACATAAAACGGTATTTTCCACTCCCCAAGGACTCCCTCCTTCCCGCGGTGTCCATGATCATTCCATTTGCCTTGTCCCAGGAAGCCTCCCCCCCAATATACCTCCATATCACCACCCCTTTGCACAAAAAAATGAAATTGAAAAAATGGTCCAGGAACTCCTTATTGCCGATGTCATCCGTCCTAGTACAAGCCCTTACTCCTCTTTGGTCGTCATGGTACTGAAGAAAGAAGGTTCTTGGAGAATGTGTCATGACTTCCATGCTCTCAACAAACTCACCATCAAAGACAAATTTCCCATTCCTGTCATTGATGACTTCCTGGATGAATTGAGTGGCGCCCAATTCTTTACCAAACTTGATCTTCGCTTGGGCTATCACCAGATACGTATGAAAGAGGCCGACATTCCCAAGACCACCTTTCGCACTCATGAGGGCCACTATGAGTTTTTGATCATGCCCTTTGGTTTGTGTAACGCCCCCTCCACCTTCCAGAGCCTCATGAACCATGTCTTCCACCCTTTTCTCCATCATTTTTTCTTAGTTTTCTTTGATGATATCTTCATCTATAGCAAAACCTGGACATAACATCTTACTCATGTGGATCAAGTTCTCCGCCTACTCTCTTAGCACCAACTTTTCCTGAAATAGTCCAAATGTTCTTTTGGTGCCTCAGAAGTAGAATACTTGGGTCATCTGGTGGGAAAGGATGGCATCAGGGTGGACCCGAAAAGGATTGAAGCTATGCAAGACTAGCCGCACCCAAAGACTCTCAAAATCTTGCATGGATTTTTGGGCCTCACGGGGTATTATCGCAAGTTCGTTAAGAACTATGGAAAGATTGTAGCACCTCTCACGACTCTCCTCAAAAAGAACTCTTTCACTTGGACTCCAGCAACTGCTCAAGCTTTTCAAACCTTGAAGATAGTCATGTGCACCACTCCAGTTCTGGCCCTTCCCGACTTCAAAAAGACCTTTGTGTTGGGATGTGACGCCTCAGGGAAAGGAATCGGCGTTGTCTTTATGCAAGAGGGTCAACCTTTGGCCTTCACTAGCAAGCAACTGTATGAAAATAATCTGGGCAAACCCATTTATGAAAAAGAAATTTTGCCGATTCTGCATGTCGTTGAGTTGTGGCATCCGTATCTCTTGGGGCAAGCCTTCCAAATTAAGACAGATCATCAAAGCCTCAAGTACTATTTGGAACAACGCATTTCCTCCCAGGAACAACAAAAATGGGTGACTAAGCTCTTTGGATATGATTATGAGATCATTTACAAGAAGGGAAATGACAATGTCGTGACGGATGCACTGTGTTGTAGGAAAATCTCCCTGCGGACAGGTAGATCACCTCTAAGAGCTTGACCTTAACCCTAGACAGAAAAATACTTAACGTGGACACTGACTTCCTTTCAAATATATCTAAACTAATACATGGGAAGGAAGGATAACAGAAGTACCTATTTATCGATGTTTGTCCCTGCATGCTCCGAGTTGCACTCCAATCCTTTGCTCCTCACTGAGTTCTGCAGACAAACAAGATACGACTACTTCCTACTCTATTGATATTAGCTTGAAAATAGATCTATCAGTTAATGATAAGTTCATGTAACATTAGACACAAACTAGAAAGAAACAGGCCAAGCGTGTCATATTAATGAGAATAATGACAGTAGTACTTACAATCATAGATGTGAATGTGACAGCTTCGTCAAGTCCTCTTCGTCTAACCCTTGCTTGAAAGATCCACAACCTGGTTGACAGCAACTTCACTGATCACTTCTCCTTTGGTTGACTGTGTGTTTCCTATGAGATCATAGGTTTCATGCTAGCAATTCTTCCTCCAATCAGCTCCAACACCACTTATGAGATCATAAGTTTGGTGTAATTCTCCATTTCCCATCCCCTTTCACCATTAGAAATCTTTCTTATATATCCTTGGAGAGGCTTCAACCACTTGAGATATCCTTGGGGAAGTTGAGGATTTACCTCCTTCAGTTGAGGATCTGCCCTAAGATCATGGCTAGACTAGGGATTCGAATCCAACTGCCTTCCAAGATTGAAAATATGCTTCCCCCATTCATCTCAACAACTTAAGAACTTCCCAGAATAGGTAGCGCTCCCTCAAAAGGGCCATCAGAGCATTGTAGCGCTCCCTAGTAGGCTTTAGGGGGCGTCAGCGCTCTCAAAATATATAACGCTCCCTTAAAAGGGCCAGGGGAGCGTTATAACACTCCCTGACAGTGTAAGGGGGAGTGTCGGCGCTCCGAGATAGTGTAAGGGGGAGCGCTCCTCTCCAAAAACTTAGTTTTTGAGGTGCTTTCAGATGGCAAAAGGTTTGCAAGCCTGTTGACTCATTTCTCCTCTTCCAAATCAGATGTTTGAGGTGTTTCAAGTGTCTTTCTCATGTCGTTATAGGCACGACATAGGCATCATGGAAATATGCTTTGCTTGACACTTGCGACACTTGTGAGCAACATGCGACACTTGCTACCTTGTGAGAAAAATGCAACACTTGAGACCTTTGTAATGATGACACTTGCGACACTATCAAAGTGAGTAATTTTGACGTGTAACAAATTTCCCCCCAAGGTATGAAGTCAGAAGATGTGAACTGATGACTGAAATACTTTGTAGATGTTCAAGCAAGGGTATAGACTCGGAGAACCTGACAGAAGCTGCACACAAGCATCCAACAAGTATCATGACATATCTCAAAACCCAAGGTAGGCATACCTATGCTTGGGTGATCAAGACTTAACAGGATATGGCCGCCATAAAATACACTGCGGATCCATAATTGTATTGATAAAAAGGTATAGCCACCGAAGATACAATGTGGATCTATACTTTGATGACTCGAACTGATCGTAGCCACGAAGAATACACAGTGGATCTACGAGATGACAAGACATAGCCATGACCAATACAAAGTGGATCTATGTAGCAGTGTATGTGTTCTTTGTCCAATAGAAAACTCCTTTGCAACATGGGCAAAGCATGTGTCAAAGTGATGGCTCAATGGCTCAACCCAAGGTCTTCTTACCAATCCCAGTGTGATACGATTCTAACCATGTGAATAGATGTCCTGATGTCGAACATGGCAGAAACCACTTGATTACTGGTCAATGGTGTAAACCGTTAACAAGTGCGAGGGAGATCACCATTAATGTCAATGATTCCCAAGGTACCCTAGTACATTCCAGCGAATGTGAATAGATGAGTTGAAGTCAAACACCCATGGAATCATTCGATCAGAGGTCAATGGTGTAAACCTACTGTCGAATGTGAGGAAGCCTGTCATTGAGGCATGTAGGTCCCAAAGTACTAATTGGTTTCTAAGTCTAATTCCCAGATAATGTGTTGGAGTCGACAGGAATAGACTCGTCGAGGGAGGGCCTTGATGTATCCCCCATCAACGACACGCAATGAACATGGAGATGTGATAGGTAGATCAAATGGACATAGACTGACACAGGTCTTGAGCCAAGATACTTGGGATGGCTGACTCTTGAGGATGATACTTCCCTTGAACACTGAGGCACAACAACAAAACGTGACATGGACCAAAACTATGCAATGGGAATTGTGACTTGTGTCGGGTGACCCAAAGGAGTGAAAGGAACTCGAAGGATTGGCTCAGTGTAGAGGTTCAATGGATTATGATATGTGCAAAGTGACAAAGTGCCGTGTTCAAGGGCGACTCTAAGAAGCATTGGATGATGTTCTCAAGAGACTGCTTGGCTTGCTCCTTTCAATTTTTTCCCCCATCCAGATAGATGAGTACCTCTTTTTGATTTAATGAGCTTGAGGAGGATAACACATGCTCGATATAACTCACCTTCGGTAAGTTCCTCTTCCTTTGTTTAGCGAACCGAAAGAAGTAAGGGTTCGGTCCCATATGGGCCTGTCGATGTGTGCTTTAACGAGTCCAAAGACATAAAAATCGAAGGTTTTTTGGGATTATAGAGTTTGGAAAAACACTTAAAAGAGAACTCTCTCAGTTCCTTTTTTTTACAGTGGTCTAACGAGACCGAAAAAGGGGTAAACTATTGCTCGAAAGACGCCCTTTCTGACCTTTTAATGAGTGTGAAAGGAAGCAAGGTCACTCGACAATATTTTCATATTTAGAGAGTCTGAAAAGGGTTTAAAGTAGACTCCAGGGGGGTTCCTTTTTCATGTGGTGTCCATACAGGTCCGAAAAAGAGATAAAAGTTTACCCAGTTTCATTCTCATATATTTACGAGCACGAGAAAGAACAAAGACTAAGCTCGGTATGCCCCCAGCTTGAAAGCTGGTGGCTTAGCTCCAAAATGATCATCAAAGGCTGGAGACATGCCCCCCAAGCTTCAATTCAGTCACCAACTTTGAGGTTGTCACCAATTTCTGTGCTAGATGGAGAAGAAGGATACAGGTGGATGAAATGAAGGTTCAAAAGATGATATCTAATGAAAGACTCGACTCGACATCTACGAGATCTAGCGAAAGAATCAACTTGAAGGGAGAGGTGATTGTTTCATTTTTTAACGAGCTTGACACAGGAAAATAACTATGCTCAAGGTTTCAGGTTCGATCCCCAGATTGTTGTTTCATTTTTTAATGAGCTTGCTACAGAGAAGAAAACTATGCTCAAGGTTCCAGGTTCGATCCCCAGATTGTTGTTTCATTTTTTAACGAGCTTGCTACAGAGAAGAAAACTATGCTCAAAGCCTCTGTTTCATTTTTTAATGGGCATGTCATGGAGAAGAGAAACTATGCTCGTGACCTCTGTTTCATTTTTTAACGAGATTGCCACAGAGAAGGGAAACTATGCTCGTTGTTGCCCCTAGCATGAAAGCTAGTGGCCTCTGTTTCATTTTTTAACGAGCTTGCCACAGAGAAGAGAAACTATGCTTGTTGTTACCCCAAGCATGAAAGTTAGTGGCCTCTATTTCATTTTTTAATGAGCTTGCCACAGAGAAGAGAAACTATGCTCATGACCACTTCTTGATCACGGCTTCCGAGAGGATAATGCTCTGGAAGGGTACCATGTCAAGGGAAAAAACTCGGTCATGGCTTCCAAGAGATATTCGTCAGATGGAAGAGAATCACTCTAGAAGGAACACATGTCGAGGGTCATGACAGGGGTAAGGAGATGAGGCTCCAATAACCCTATTGAAGAGATCACCATGTCAACTATCGGATCCAAATCATCGGAAGTTGAGGTCATGGGAGACAATGCCACATAATTGACATGCGGCGGGGGTGATACTGTCTATATATAAGAACCACTTAGGGAGGTAACCCAGTCGGGGCCGATGAATGAAAGTTGATCAATAGTCACAATTCTTCCATCGTGAGGGAAAGATATCACACGGAAAAGGGTGGATACAATAGCTTTCATAGCATAAACATAATCTCGCCCAAGGAGTAAAGAGAAATCCAAGGGGTCTCGAACTACCATGACATTGATAAAGACAGTTTTCCCTCCCAAAGTTACAGGAAACTGAGGAAGGATCCCTAAAGGTTGACTAGTTCCTCTGGTAAAAGCTAACAAACTATGTGTAACCGGTGCAAGCTGTGGACAACCCAAAGTGTACCAAGCAACATAAGACAAAATACTAATGGACGCACCTTCATCTATCAGCGTTTGAGGCACGTCCCGACCACGAACCTGTACTGTAATCTGGAAAGGAATGTGGGAGAGAAGACGAGGTCTAGTTAGCACACCCCAATAAAAAAGGATGGCCTCATTACTTGGAGGGGGTTCCACAAGAGAAGGAGGAATGCCCCCCGGCACGGTAGAGTCTGTATTAACGAGAAAAACATGGGAAGTATCGGGTTTACTCTCTAGAAGGAGGGTAGGATTGACCGATGATTGGATCGGATCAACCAATGGTGGACTTGGATAGACCATTTTGGCACTCTTCAAAGGAAGAGTGGGACTGACTGAGGAAGGGACTGGATCAGTCACTTTGACATTCCTCAGTGGAGGAATGGGATCGACCGATGGTGAAACTAGATCGACCACTTTGGCACTCTTCAAAGGAAGAGTGGGACTGAGTGAGGAAGGGACTGGATCAGTCACTTTGACATTCCTCAATGGAGGAATGGGATCGCCTGATGGTGAAACTGGATCGACGACTTGAGTTTCATTCTCCAAGGGAAGAATGGGGTCGATGGGTGGAAACGGATCGACTGCTTTGGTGTCACTCTTTTTATGAAGAGCGGGGTTGATCGATGACAGAACTGGATCAACTACTTAGGTTTGTGGTTCAATCGAGGAGGAAACTAGATTGACCACCTGATCAACCAGACTGACCGAAGATGGAACCAGATTGACCAGTCCATCAACCAATGATGGGTTAGAGGAAATCTTACAATAACCTTTTGGAAGTTGAAGTTTTTCCAAAAGAGAAGAAGCCTCGTCCATACAAGGACAAAGGTGAGAGTAATGATCACCTTTACATAACATGCAAGGGAACTTGACAATTTTCTTCTTCTTACCAACCTGAACATCACTAGTTGATGGGGTATCATCGACATGACCGACAGAGGATGATGATGTGGAAGACCACATTTCTAAGACCTGAGTAAGACCGAGACAATCCCTCAGAAAGTGGTCACCCTTACAAAGGCTGCAAGGGAATTTGGGTTTTGGATTCTTCTTTTCAATCTTGTTGACCTCATCAACACTCCTAGTACTATTAATAGTAACTGGTTTCTTAGAGCCAACATCTGATGTTGTTGGGGCCTTGGTCCTTTTTGGGCTCTTCTTCTTCTTCTCTTTTTGTTTCTTCTTCTTCTGATCAACCTGGCTACTTGCTTTAGAGCTTTCACTAGGCGAAGAAGGATAAATGGAAGGAGACTTGATGGGCGAAGAAGGCAAAAGGTCGACGTGAGGTTGACGTGTGGGTGGTGTATTGACATCCAAAGTATTAGGTGCAACTGAAACATTGGGAGGATTTGGGATCACCAGAGTGGGGAACAACCAAACTGGTAATCCAATAGTGAGTCCTGGAAGACTCAATGTGGCAACATATGGAGGACCAAAGTTTCCAAATGAAGGAAGGGTATAAGGTTCCCCAGAAGAAGGGGTTCCTACATTGGTACTCCCAGGATTTGATGCCATTAACAGTGACTCGACCTAAGGTCCACTAAGTAAAAGAAACAACATACGCTAATAGAATCTAAGAATCACAACCAAGTAAACAGGACCTTCTTTTGATGACCGTACTAGTTGGTGATGAAATCCAACGTCGCGTGATCAAGTCCAGAAGGGGTGGGGGTAGGTTGGAATAGTTACAATGGCGACCTTCTTAACAGACTTACGCCTTGGTGCAAGCTTCCACGCAGTAATTGTGGATTTACCCTCCAAGGATCCCGACTGAGTTTGACCAATGTCTGCTCTAGGTATAGTGAGACTTCCCATCACCGTCACCTTGTGTAAGACCCTAAAGATTATGGCCACTAAGGTTACCAATTCACAGTCAGCCCGTGGGTGGGAACAGTTGATAGTCCGATCCGAACATACAGGCAAGGTATCAAGCCCAAAATCAACTAGAAGGATTCCACGCAGTAATTGTGGATTTACCTCAAAGTGAACCCCATAATATGATCTGACCACCACAATCAGTTAAACCACGGAGGGTTAGTCCCCGTAGCTTACCCGAATGCGACCTCGTGCATAACCCCTGTGTGAGAGGGGGATCCCAGGCAGACTTATACGATGATTGGATTTGACTCTCCCTAACTCAGGATGCTACTGTTTGTTTTTGGAACTTTGGAGAGTTATGCTCACAACCCTAATCCAAATTACTAAGCCTATTCTACTGTTGGTGGAGGATCCTAGAAAAGAAAAAGTTCTAGATAACTTTTAATTAGCGTTGATTTTTTATGGCTATTCTTTACGCAAAGGGATGCATGGAAGTGAAACAAATGGAATTATGACTCAGACCCAAAGAATGCATAGAATATGATAAGCAGTCATTTACTTTTTATGAATATCTATCTAAGGGAGAGAGAAAGTTATTTTCACTAATCAAGCACAAATAAGGAATGCCCTCAAACGATTCTTTTTCTCAATCAAATCCTGATGTAATGCAAAAACTCTTTAAATGCCTTCTAATATGCACAATCAATCATAGAGATGTTTTTTCATTGCTCGTATATGAGTTAAAGATCAATTCAACACAATGCTTGTCTTTGCTAATTGTCTTTGTATGAATGGAAATCAAACTAGCACAAGCTAAAGTCATACAAACAATGCACCCTTTCATTACAATCAAAACGAAAAAGTGAAAGAAAAGAAACAATCAAAGAGAAAACAAAATTCACACCCAAAAAGAAAAAGTTGAAGAACAATGATCTTGACTCAAATCAAGGTAAAGAGGTTTGTAGGCCTTTGATGACCTTCACCAAGGTTTTTACCCAGCTGATGACGAGAGAAAAACAATGCATGGGTTTTGAACTTCACTCAACAGGAAAAACTCAATGAAAACGGTGAAAAAAGCTACAAGATGCAACTAACAAGATGTTTATTCTTCAAAAGAGAGATGTCAAGGCTAAAAAGGAAGAAATACTGACTCACAAGGTTACTCAGCAGATAAAACACAGAGGCAAAATCGAAAAAAAATGCAATTCTGGAAGATTTTTGAGCCAAAAAAGGCTGGCACTCTGTTGCCAATTGAAAAGAGCATTATAACGCTCTGTGTAAATCTATCAGGAGCGCTGGCACTCTGTTAACACTAGGACAGGGGCGCCAGGGTTTGAAACTCCGAAAATTGTCGAAAAAATAAAAAAAATTGCAATCTAATTCCGACAATTATGCTGAGTGTGATGAGGTAGGGAGCCAATCAGGTCATGAAACCAATCGAAATAGGAGTGAACCAGGTATGAAAAAATCAAGGGATAGAACTAGGTCAATGAGGAGAAAAATCCAAACAAGAGATTTCTATTTGAGGCTATCTCCCCAGTGAGTTGCTAGTTTCTGTTGTAGGAAAATCTCCCTGCGGACTGGTAGATCACCTCTAAGAGCTTGACCTAAACCCTAGATAGAAAAATGCTTAACGTGGACACTGAATTCCTTTCAAATCTATCTAAACTAATACATGGGAAGGAAGGATAACAAAAGTACCTCTTTATCGATGTTTGTCCCTGCACGCTCCGAGTTGCGCTCCAATCCTTTTCTCCTCGCTGAGTTCTGCAGACAAACAAGATACGACTACTCACTACTCTATTGATATTAGCTTGAAAATAGATCTATCAGTTAATGATAAGTTCATGTAAAATCAGAAACAAACTAGAAAGAAACAGGCCAAGCGTGTCATATTAATGAGAATAACGACAACAATACTTATAATCGTAGATGCAAATGCGACAGCTTCGTCAAGTCCTCTTCGTCTAACCCTTGCCTGAAAGATCCACAACCTGGTTGACAACAACTTCACTGATCACTTCTCCTTTGGATGACTGTGCGTTTCCTATGAGATCATAGGTTTCATGCTATAAATTCTTCCTCCAATCAGCTCCAGCACCACTTATGAGATCATAAGTTTGGTGTAATTCTCCATTTCCCATCCCCTTTTACCATTAGAAAGATTTCTTATATAGCCTTGGATAGGCTTCAACCACTTGAGATATCCTTGGGGAAGTTGAGGATTTACCTCCTTCAATTGAGGATCTGCCCTAAGATCATGACTAGACTAGGGATTCAAATCCAACTGCCTTCCAAGAATGAAAAGATGCTTCCCCCATTCATCTCAACAGCTTAACAACTTCCCAGAATAGGTAGCGCTCCCTCAAAAGGGCCATCAGAGCGTTGTAGTGCTCCCTAGTAGGCTTTAGGGGGCCCCAACGCTCTCAAAATCTATAACGCTCCCTTAAAAGGGCCAGGGGAGTGTTATAACACTCCCTGACAGTGTAAGGGGGAGCGCCGACGCTCCGAGATAGTGTAAGGGGTAGCGCTCCTCTCCAAAAACTTAGTTTTTGAGGTGCTTTCAGATGGCAAAAGGTTTGGAAGCCTATTGACTCATTTCTCCTCTTCCAAATCAGATGTTTGAGGTGTTTCAAGTGTCTTTCTCATGTCGTTATAGGCACGACATAGGCATCATGGAAATATTCTTTGCTTGACACTTGCGACACTTGTGAGCAACATGCAACACTTTCTACCTTGTGAGAAAAATGCGACACTTGAGACCTTTGTAATGATGACACTTGCGACACTATCAAAGTGAGTAATTTTGACGTGTAACACACTGTCCCAGAAATATGAAGACGAAGGATCCCTTTTTTCTCTTTCCTTCATTGTACCCAATTAGCTCCAAGCTGTACATCAGGAATGGCTTGAAGATCCCAAAAGTTCAAATCTGATCCAGCAATTGCAGAACAAGGCTCCGGCTCCCCTAGGGTACTCCTGGCTCCAGGATGAGCTTCAATACAAAGGTCTCTTGTATTTAAGTAAACAATCCAAGCTCAAATCCACGGTGCTTTCTGAGCTTCATGCTACACCCACAGTGGGGAACTTAGGGTTCACCTAAACATATGACCGAGTCAAACGTTATTTTTTCTGGGATGGTATGAAACAGGACATCCGTAAGTTTGTCTCTGAATGTGAGGTGTGTCAATGCAACAAGGGAGAAATAGTCAAATCTCTAGGCACCCTCGAACCGCTTTCGATTCCCCTTGCTATTTGGAAGGATATCTCTATGGACTTTATTACAGGCTTACCCAAATCGGGGAATAAATCAGTCATAATGGTGGTGGTGGATCGCCTTTCCAAGTATGCTCATTTTTTCACTCTTCCCCACCCATTTACTGCATCCACAATGGCTCAAATTTTCATGGACCAGGTCTTCAAGCTTCATGGCATGCCGAACTCTATTGTTTTCGATTGAGACCCAACTTTCACAAGCAATTTTTGGCAAGAGTTGTTTAAGCTACAAGGCACATAATTGCATCTCAGCTCAGCTTATCATCCCCAGATGGATGGTCAAACGGAAGTTGTCAACAAGTGTTTGGAAACATATCTGAGGTGCTTTGCCTCTGAAAAACAACACCAGTGGGCTCAATGGTTACCCCTCTCCGAATGGTGGTACAACACTACATACCATACAACCACTTGCATGACTCCTTTTGAAGTGGTATATGGACAGAAGCCACCTCCAGTTCTCTCATACTTACTGGGTACATCGAAGGTCCAGGTGGTTGACAAAACACTTACAGTCTGAGAGGATATCCTTCGTACCCTTAAAGAGAACTTGGTCATGGCACAAAATAGAATGAAGCAGCAAGCAGATCAAGGTCACTCTGAACGTCAATTTGCAGAAGGGGATCAGGTGTTTCTGAGACTACAACCATATAAGCAAACTTCCCTCAAGGACGAGCATTGTCAGAAACTAGCACCCAAATTTTATGGCCCTTACACAGTTCTCAAGTGTGTGGGACAAGTCACATATTAGTTAGCTCTGCCCAGTCAGTCGAAGCTACATCCTGTTTTTCATGTTTCATGCTTGAAGAAGGTGATTGGAACCAGGTTCCAAATTCAAACCAACCT
>ML787040.1:225654-248060 GCA_009831015.1 Picea engelmannii
TTTGACTACTTTGACCTTTTGGGGCTTCTAGATGACATATGAGGGTCCTCCAACTTCGTAAGGCCATAACTCTCAAACCGTGAGGAGTTATGTGACATTCCACATACCACAAGAAATGGAATGACATGTACTATCCATATAGAGTATTACCTGCAAATATATCAAAACTCATACCATTATCCATCAAACAAACTTGGGTCCATTACCCAAACCGGGGTTCTCCAACTTCTCATGGATATAACTCTCTAACCGTGAGGAGTTATGTGATGTTCCACATACCACCAAAAATGGCATGACAAGCACTATCCATCTAGGATAGTTTCACTAAAAAATTCACTAACCTTTGTCTCATTATTCCATAAGTAAGCATGGGTTCTCTAACCATACTTCTAGGATAACTCAATCTGCAAAGCATCTTCCCGTGAGGGCTTTCACCATAAAGGAACCACTTTGGAGTTCATCCATGTGTACTTATTATAAACCATGACAAGACAATAATGAGTCATATTTACATCAAACAAACTTGGTTTGATTACCCAAACCTTTGTGCTATCATGCTTTCTTCAAGGGTTGACATTAATTACAACCAACCTTAATGAACAATCTCCCCCTTTGGCATTGATGGAAACAATCTGATGCAAAACTGAAATTATGTCATGAAACACTGAAGTCATATCACTCATGATCCCCCTGGAAACATGTCTCTGTCCTCTGCATATCTGTGACCATTTCTCCCCCTGGAACCATGCCTTTGTCCTCTGCATCTGATGAATCTCTCCCCTTTTTCCATCAATTGAAAATGTATCTTTCCATCCGGGGCTGCTCCCCCTGACTGAACTGTCCTCTTTATGGTGCTTCCTCATGTACATCTAAGACATATAAGATAAGCATTCAAAAGAATTCATTTTGGAGTAGAAATAACTACGAGTCTCTGGCGAAGATACTCAAAGGCTTCCCGTGGAAGTGGTTTTGTAAAGATGTCTGCAACTTGTTCTTTTGTGCCCACATACTCAACTCTAATGTTCTTTTCTGCACTTTATTCCCATAAAAAGTGATACTTGATTGGAATGTTCTTTGTATTGGAGTGCATCACTAGGTTCTTTGAGATACTGATGGCACGTGTATTATCACAATAGATTGGAATGGGCTCATCATACTCAACCTGTATATCTATCAAAGTTTGTTTCATCCAAAGAACCCGTGTACAACATGTTGCTGTTGCAATATACACTGCCTCGGCTGTAGCTAGAGATACTGATGATTGTTTCTTGGTTAGACATGATACTAAACACTCACCCAAGTAGAATGTTGCTCCACTGGTGCTTCGCCAGTCATTGATACAACCTTCCCAATATGAATCTATGTAGGAAATAAGAGATAGATCCTTTTCTTTTGGATACCATAATCTAAACTCTTATGTTCCTTTGAGATATCTGAAAATTCTCTTCACTGCTAATACATGTGATTCCTTTGGTGCTGCTAGAAATCATTACACCTATCCAAATGCATGCATTACATCTAGTCTGGATGTTGTCACATATAGT
Source organism: Picea engelmannii (assembly GCA_009831015.1). Taxonomy (NCBI): domain Eukaryota; kingdom Viridiplantae; phylum Streptophyta; class Pinopsida; order Pinales; family Pinaceae; genus Picea; species Picea engelmannii. The sequence continues at coordinate 227,199 of ML787040.1, forward strand.
AGGCTGCCAATCATTGACATGTATTGCCTCTGATTTGTAGACTTTGAATCATCATCTTTTCTTAACTTGCAACTGGTTTGCAATCTTCCATTCCGAACCTATTTAACATTTCTATGATATACTTGGTTTGAGAAATAAAAATTCCTTGGTTTCTTTGATGTATCTCAAGTCCCAGAAAGAAGGATAGTTCTCCAAGTAATGACATTTCAAATTCATTATGCATATCCTTTGCAAATTTCTGGCTTAACTTGTCATCATCACTACAAAAAATAATATCATCAACATAAACTTCAATTAATAAAATATTATCTTGACTTACCTTGATGTAGAGCTTGTTGCTTTCACTTCCTTTTCTAAACCTTGCCTGTTGTAGATACTTATACAGTCTAGAGTACCATGCTCTAGGAGCCTGTTTTAGACCATACAAGGCCTTCTTTAATTTACATACATAATCTGTGTTCTCTGACAAATGAAATCTTTATGGTTGTTCAATGTAGACTTATTCTTCAAGTTCCCCATTCAAAAAAGTTGATTTTACATCCATCTAATACACTTTAATATTTTTGGAGCATGCATAAGATAAAAGAAAACAGATTGCTTCCATTCTGGCAACTGGGGCAAATGTCTCTCCAAAGTTGATTCCTTCAATCTATGCATATCCTTTACATACCAATAGACATTTGTTCCTTGTAAACTGTCTATATTCATTTAATTTATTCCTGAAAACCCATTTTGTGTTGATCACATTCTTATTCTTTGGTCTTAGAACCAATTCCCAAGTGTCATTTTTCTCTATTTGATCCAATTCTTCATCAATGGCTTTATTCCAAAATTCATCCTTGTTGGCTTCTTCAAAACAATTTGGTTCAATTGTAGATAAGAGTGCTAGGTGTGTTTGTTCTGGTGAACAGATTCTTCTTCTAGTCTCAAATCATACATCTTTGTTTCCGATAATCTGATCTGAAGGATGATTCTTCTGTACTCGTCTGGTAGGTGTCTTTGGAGACACTTGATGAACTTTCTCTTCTGCTTGTGTCGGATTCTCTTCATCTTCCTCTTCTACTTCATTTTCATCTTCTGCTTCTTCTTCGAAAGGTTGTTCCATTGATTCATTTTATTCTTCCTTTGATTCTGGTATGCATGTTTCATCAATTGTTATGTTTATGCTTTCCACACCTTTGTTCAATATCAGATTGTAACACTTGTATGCTTTCCTTGTACTTGAGTAACTAACAAGTACTCTGTTGTCCACATGAGAGTCAAAATTTCCCATTCTGCCATCTTCTCTTTTGATGTAGCATTTGCTTCCAAAAAACTCGAAAGTGCTTCACATTTGCTGGTCTTCCTTTCCCTATCTCGTAGGGAGTTTTTTCAGTGTTATTTCTGAAAATTTCTCTGTTTTGAATGTGAACTGTTGTTTGCACTGTCTGTGTCCAAAATATGTCTATCAATTTGGAATCCATTAGCATTGTTCGAGCCATTTTCAGTACTGTCATGTTCTTTCTTTCAAAAACTCTATTCTGTTGAGGTTTCCTATCAACAGCTAACTGTCTTTTTATTCCATGACTCCTGCAGTAGTCCATAAATTCCTTTGAAGTGAACTCTCCTGCATTATCAAATCTCAAGCATTTGATTTTTGAATCCATTTCATTTTCAACCATTTCCTTGTAGATCTTAAAGTTTTCAAAAGACTCTGACTTATTCTTGAGAAATAAAACTGTAGTCATTCTTGTATAATCATCAACTAATAACATAAATTATTTCTCACCTTTTAAACCCTTTGTTGTATTTGGTCCAACTAGATCAATGTGCACAATTTCTAGTGGTCTTTTCTTGAATATTCTTTTGATTTGAACCTGGTCTTTGTTTTCTTTCCTTGTTGACAATGCTTGCATAAAGTGTTGGTTGGTTTCTCGATCTGGGGCATTTCTTTGACCGATTCTCTTTTGTTGACTTTGACAAGGTTATCAAAATGTATGTGACCCATTATTCTGTGCCATATCAAACTTTCATCTTCCTTTCCTAGAAAACACTTTTCATTTCCAATTTCACTTAACACATATATGTTGCTTGAAGTTCTTGCAGCTGTAGCAATAAATTTGCCTAAACCTTCTTTTCTTATCTCACACTTTTGTGAATCGAAAGTAACTTTATGACATTGGTCACACATTTGAATCACACTTAGAAGATTATGTTTCATATCTTCTACTCGTAGAATATTTTTTTCCTTTGTATTCTTGTTCCCAATTCTTACTGTGCCTTTTGCAATGATTTTAGTTGAATCATCATTTTCGAAGGAGACTGATCCATCTTTTTCCTTTCTTAATGTAAGAAATTTGTCTCTATCACCTATCATGTGTTTTGAACAACCACTGTCAACATACAAACCATGTTTCTTTTGCTAGAGAGAGTGTGCATTCTTCATTGCTATACTGATTTTGCTTTCTTATCCATGTCCTTTTCTGAGGTTCCTGTCTGTGACTGTTGTTATTCTGTTGCAGTTCTCTAGGAGGGACTATCATTCTTCAATCTTTGGCCATGTGTCCAAAGTTGTTACATTTGTAACATTCCACTTCAGTGCTCAAAGATTCAAACATGTTGTAACTTCTTCTCTGTGTTTCACTAGGTCTTATTGGATAACCCTTTTGTGTATGACTTTCAAAGTTGTTTATGTTCTTGTTGTTAGCTCTGCAATTCACAGCTTTATGTCCAAAATTATTACATGCATAACATAAACCAAAAAATATAGTTTGATACCTGGGATTTGAATATCTTCTGAAAGGAGGTTATCTTATGAATCCTTCTTCTTCTTGAATCCTATCTATTTTTTGTTGATTTTGAAATCTAAATCTCCTCGGTGGAGGAGTGTCCTTGTAATCTTCCTTGAATATCTTCCTATCCCCTTTGATTGTTTCTACATAGATTTTTGGATATGTTTCTTTCTCTGTTGTTTTGGAGCTTGATCCCTTTTCTGTCTGATTGTATCCAAGTCCGGACTTATCAAGATGAGATTTTTGACTGCTGATAATGTCATCTAAAAATTTTGAGCTATTCTACATATTTTTCTTTTGAATATCCTTTCTTAATGTGACAATCTCTGCTTCCAAATTTCCAATGTTCCTGTCCTTTTTTTCTAGTTGTTCTTTGAGTGCTTCTTGAATTCTTTTATCTTCTTCTATTTGAACCTTCAAATTTGTGATCATTTGTTCTAGTTCTTGAGTATATTCTTTCTTTTCTAGTTCCACTTGTAGTTTCTTGTTTTTCTTCTTTTCTCTTCTGATAACTTCTATGGCACACATCAATTATTCTTGGCAGTCAACTTCTGCCTCTTCAATTTCTTCTCCGAATTCTTCTCCGAATTCTTCATATTATTCTTTGACTTCTTCATATTCTTCTTCATAGTCTTCTTTATCATAGTCTTCTACTGCCATGAATAGAACTCTTCATGTCTCACTGTCACTGACTTCATCTTTATCTGATGATGATATGTCTTCTTTGGTGCATAATCTTTTCTTGTGAGTAACCTTCATCATTTCTCTTTTTTTTTATGAGGACATTTGTTAGCAAAATGACCAATACCATCACAATTAAAACAAATTAAAGGAAGATTACCTCTATACCTATCATCGGTTCCCTTTTTCAGTCTTTTGATGAAGTTGGCGACTTCGTCATCATCTTCCGAGATGTCACTGTTGCTTCTATGTTTTTCTTGATGCTTTTCCTTTTGCTTTGATCTTTTGGATGCTTTGAAGGATGCTTCTTTTACATCGGGATTTTCTTGTTCAGTTCTCATTTCATATGCTATGAAGATTCCATGCATTTTTTCCATGATTATTGAGTTTAGATCTGGTCTTTCTTCTAGTGCTGATATCTTAGGGTCAAATCTCATAGGAAGATATCTTAGTACCTTTTTTAAAAATAAAGATTCTTCGATTTCCTCTCCCAATCCTATGATTTCATTCACTGTTTCATTGACTCGTAAGAAGTAGGCTACAATATTCTCATCTTCCTTCATCTTTAGTTGTTCGAACTGACCTCTGTAAGTTTGAAGCTTTGCTTCTTTGACTTTTGAATCTCCTTCATAAATATTTCGAATCTTGTCCCAAATCTCTTTAGCGGATTTATAATGTGCAACTTTGGTGAATACGGTTTCACTGAGACCATTCAAAAGTGCATTTGTGGCTTTGGAATTATTCTGACCGAGTTTCACTACTTTGTCATTTGTTGGTGGAACTGTTGGTGCTATGTATCCATCTACAATTGATTGCCAAATTTCAAATCCCTGTGCCTGTATACATGTCTTCATCCTTATGCTCCAAAAATCATACTTTTGTCCATCAAACTGTGGTATTCCATTTTTATACAAGTTGTTTCTCTCCATGATTTACCTTTCAGTGGTTAAACTGATTTATGAAGGAACCTGGCTCTGATTCCAATTGTTGGATTACTAAGAGGGGGGGTGAATCAGTAATAGAGCAATTGTAATCATTTTTAACCAAATAATCCAAGTGTTATATCAATGTAGAATTATCATCCAATAATGAGCAATGAAAAAATGAACAATCATACACATGCACACTACAATGTTTTACGTGGAAACCCAAAGCAGGAGAAAACCACGAAATGATTTTTCTTATATGTCTTGAAGAATTACATTCATTGGAAGCACCAACTTCCTTTGTTTTCCAGCTGCAACTGGAACGAGGCTCCAACCCCCTAGTTTCTCAGGATACAACCCTAGGGAAGCTCCAACTCCCCAATTCTCTGGTTACAACCAGAAGGAGGCTACAACCCCCTATGTTCTACGGATACAACTGAAAGGTGGATACAACTACCTGTCCTTGTCCTGTCCAACCACCCTGAAGTAGAAGTAGAATGATGGAACCACTGTGACACTATCACTGTGAAATATACCACTGCAAACATGTACCAATAAACTTGAACCATGAATCAACCATGCATCAACCTATAACTCAACCTGTAATAAACTTGTACCATAAACAATTCCATCAACCATGCACGAACCTATACCATACAACCTGTAATTAACCTGTACCATAAACAAGTGCATCAACCATGCACCAACCTGTACCAAACAACCTGTAATCAACCTGTACTATAAAAAACTGCATCCAAGCATGTACCAAGTATGTACCAATCATGTGTCAAGTAATCATCAACTATGACTCATCAATATGTACCAATATCATCAACTATACACCTCATGTATGTGCCAACTCATCAACTACTTGTCTCAACCATGTACCCAACATGTACCTCAACCAAAAGCCCTCATCAATTTCACCATCCAAATATGATTTGTAACTCTGTAATAGACCTGGTGTATATGATCACATACCTGCAAAACTTCCTTAACTTTAACAACAAGAGACTAGCATTTTCATCAAACTTTTCTTTAGTCTCACATGACTAGTTTTGGATTAGTCAACAACCCTAACTGAAATAATCATAACTATGTACCTATAATTAATAAAGATCTGAAAATGATACACAATTTTCTTCAGTGTGTTTTATGTAATTCCTCCAGGTGTCACTACTTAGAACCTCTCAGAAAATGAGTTATAGAAAAAATGGCATACCTTGCTGAATTCTGGCTTATTCTATAGAGAGACCTTGTAGATAATTCTCCACGCAGAATATTTGTTGAATGGATCTTAGAAAGCATCATCAAAAGAATTTATCCTTCCTTGAATTTCGTTCTTCTTTTCTTCACCTTCCCTCAGAAATTCATCTAAGATATCCTTGGTTACCACAGAAACCTATATATATTCAATATGCTCAAGTGTGCTCTAAAATGAGAGAGCCTTGCCTCTTATTTATACTCTCCAAGTAGCTTCCTTAAAAACATATTCTAGGCCACTTTGCCCACTTTCCTTATTTTAGGGTTAACCCACTTCTAATTTCTCCATTAAATTTATTATTGGAATAATTTATTTTGTATTCACTTTGAAGTATAGTACACTCATCACTTCACTTTATTATTTACCTTCTAAAATCTCTTAAACCACCTTGACTATTTTGACCTTTTGGGGCTTCCAGATGACATATGAGGGTCCTCCAACTTCGTAAGTCCATAACTCTCAAACTGTGAGGAGTTTTGTGATGTTCCACGTACCACCAGAAATAGAATGACATGTACTATCAATATAGAATAATATTACCTGCAAATATATCAAAACTCATAAAATTATCTATCAAACAAAATTGGGTCCATTACCCAAACCTGGGTTCTCCAACTTCTCATGGCTATAACTCTCTAACCGTGAGGAGTTATGTGACATTACACATACCACCAGAAATAGAATGACAAGAACTATCAATCTAGGATAGTTTCATCGACAAATTCACTGACCTTCATCTCATTATTCCATAAATAAGCATGGGTTATGTAACCATACTTCTAGGATAACTCAATCCTCAAAGCATCTTCCCGTGAGGTCTTTCACCATAAGGGGACCACTTTGGAGTTCATCCATTTGTACTTATTATCAACCATGAAAAGACAATAATGTGTCATATTTACATCAAACAAACTTGGGTCCATTACCCAAACCTTTGTGATATCGAGCTTTCTTCAAGGGTTGACATCAATGACAACCAACCTTAATCAACATGATTGAGCCATTTACTTATAATGGTGAAAAATACTTAAATAATTAGGTAATGGTTGAACCATTTACTCCTAGATCAAATTCACACTAATATTTATAATCATGGACAATACTTAACTAAGTCTCATTTTATTTTAGACACCAAAACATGCTTTACAATTTAAGATATTCATTGACTTGTTACCCATAAATCACTTTGTTGGAGATGTAATTATTAATATCACTAAACCTACTTATCTAATTATCATTAGATTTTAAACACCAAAACATAATTTGATATAAGATATGTCATATCCTATATATTCATATATATTCACATGTAAAACTATAAGAAAGATAAACTCTTTGATTTAGTTGTCATGTGACGCTGTAAAAGATTCAATCCTCGTGTCCATGTATTTCATCTTTACTATATAGTATTACTCTTTGTCAAACCCATGACCATAGGTAATGGTTGCGCTATATACTCCTAGATCAAATTCACACTAATGTTTATAATCATGGCCAATTATCAACTAATTCTCATTTTATTTTAGACACCAATACATGCTTTGAGATTTAAGATATTTATTGACTTCTTACCCATAAATCAGTTTGTTGGAGATATAATTATTAATAGTACTAAACCTACTTAACTAATTCTAATTAGATTTTAAACACAAAAACATGCTTTGAGCTAAGATATTTCATATCATATATATTCACATGTAAAACTATAAGAAAGATAAACTCTTTGATTTAGTTGTCATGTGATGTTGTAAAATATTCAATCCTTGTGTCCATGTATTTCAGATTTACTATATAATATTACTCTTTATCAAACCCATGAACATAGGTAATGGTTGAGCTATTTACTCCTATCAAATCCACACTAAAGTTTTTAATGGTGACCAATACTTAACTAATTAGGTAATGGTTGAGCCATTTACTCCTAGATCAAATTCACACTAATGTTTATAATCATGGACAATACTTAACTAATTCTCATTTGATTTTAGACACCAAAACATGCTTTTAGATAAGATATTCATTGACTTCTTACCCATAAATCACTTTATTGGATATGTAATTATTAACAACACTAAACCTACTTAACTAATTCTCATTATATTTTAAACACCCAAACATGCTTTGAGCTAATATATTCATTGACTTCCTACCTGTAGATCATTTTTTTGCAGCTGTAATTACTAACACCACTAAAGCTTATTGACCATGCAAAATTTATGAGCATATCATTACATTTTTTAATTCAAATTACCTATGAACTTCGACATTTATGTACAACAAATAGGTACATGACAATACATTTTAAAACATTGTTGAATAATCCATAAAACTACACAAAATAGACAACAACAAATTGGAAAATAGTCAACAATGACCATCCAATTCTTCCATGTACACTAGCCTATTAATGACTAAATATTTCAATAAAAAAAATAATTTAATCCCAATGAGTAATTCATCAATTGATAACATTAACCGCTATTACATAATGTCAATGGATAAAACTTTTTGTAGACAACCAATGCAACCAACTTCGTTTAAGTTGAAAATTCACCCAATAGTAAGAGAATAATAAGAGAAGGAAGAGTAATATGTTGAGAATAAAAGGAAGTTTGAAAGCATATGAGACCATGTTAAGAGAACGATGAACTTCAATCCAACTCTGCTACAACCAACTATGTTTTAGTTGAAAATTTACCCAATAATAAGAGTTCAAAGAGATGAAAAATTTAAGAAGTTTTTAAAAACAATCATTATAATTACAGGTCCACCAAGAATGATTGTGATGAACATCACATATGTTGAATCTCTTGGAAATTTTTTTTTCATTGATGTCAACCTTGATAAATAGGTGAAGTATCATTGATTGATTGGTTTGAGAAGCATTGTCAATATTGGACATATTGTTATGAAGGTGACTTGAATGCCAAACATTGTCAATATTGAACATAATGTTATGAAGGTGACTTGAATGTCAAGCATTGTCAATATTGGACATAATGTTATGAAGGTGACTTGAATGTCAAGCATTTCCAATAGTGGACATAAGTTTATGAAGGTGACTTGACTATCAATAGAAAGATAATATTGATTAATATATTGTATGAACTTGATACTCTCATCCTATATTGTATAAGGTTGAGTTTGTGTCATTAACATCCATGCACAAAAGAAGAAACCGTGAAGAAAGTGTCCAGATAAAAGGGGTAAATGGATAATCGAATATGAATCCATATAAATAACAACTAAAGAAGTTAATAAGACATGGTTCATTAAAAGTGATTTAGAAAATATCAATTGAATATGAGTCTATAGATGAGACATAATGTTAAGGGTGGATGTTTGGTGAGGAAGAATTGACACCATCGAGTCACAAGTTGAGTCGATTCAAACAACAGTAAGGTCAACTATCTGGAAGTCGATTGACTACAAGACGATTCAAAGACAAGTCAACCAACTGCAATCCTACAGATTGACAGAAGTTGGATAAGAGAAGTTGATCGATTTCAAGACAAGTCTACCAACTGAAAGTTGAAGTCGAAGGAAAATTGAGTCGGTAAATACAAGTCAACCAACGCAAGTCTAGACGACCAAAGTAGAATTTATCAAGTCAGTTTTCTTCCAAGTCGAGTCAGTCCAAGAAAGAAGTAACCTAAAGGTCGAAGTTGAAGAAAACTTAAATACAAGTCGGGTTGAGGTTGAAGCAAGATGGGTCGACTAGAATTGAAATACTCAAGTCGAAATTTCTCCTATTTTAGTCGACCAAAAAGATGTTTGTCTACCGAATGAGGAAGCAAATACGAAAAAGGGTGAGACCAAGTCAAATATTTAGTGACTAGCAGTTGAGAGGGAACCGATTTTAATATAACCATCAAGTAAAATATTTACAAGTTGAGTTTAAATAATCACCAACAAAGGAGATATGTGGAGGTCGATTTAGAAATTCACTAAAAGGTAATATGTACTGAAGTCGATCTAGAATCCGATAACAAAAGGAAAATTTGGGCAAGTTTCCTTCAAAGAATCGCTTGTACTGACCACTTCACAGACTTTCTGGGGAAATTGACCATGATTCATCTAATCGGGCATGTTTTGCAAAACCTCCATGTCGTAGAATTTTAAATTTTTTTTCCATCACTCCAGAATCTTCATACAAAAATCGTTGTCTAAATTGGTGTACAAAAATCAATAAATAAAAGTTACCATTTGTGCTAATTAAATGAAGGGGTGCAATGTTTCATTCCAAAAGGACACATCATTTCAAAGTGGCACCCTTTGGAGGACTATATAAGTAAAGGAATGTGAAGGGAAGAAGGTGTCTTGGTGGATATAAATATATAATGAATTGAATGAAAGTTCATTTTATCAGGTTGGTGTTTGTTTACAAGCTGAGTCTTGTCATGAGGATTGGATTCCTCACATCTCAGTTGGATCTGAGATCAACAAGCCAGGTCTTGATATGAGGGTTGGATTCCTCATTTCTCAGTTGGATCTAAGAACTACAAGATGGGTCTTATATCAGAGAGTTGGATCTCTCATATTTAGTTGAAGTTGAAGATATTAAAGGATTGCTTTTATTTGTATTCATTCAAGTTAAATAAATAAACGAATGATATTTTATCTACTTCATACAGTTTGTATTATAAATGTTTATGAATAATTAATTGAACTATATATATCTTATTTAGCTAATTTAGTTAATCTATGAAAGTGTGAAAAGTAGCCAAAAGTTCTAGACACTGGTTCACCCCCCCTCTCAGTGTCAGTGTGTGTTTCAATAATTGGTATCAGAGCATGTTCCTTCACTACAATTTAACCACTCAATTATTCTGAAGAAAAAAATTGGTATCAGAGTAAGGTCTCTTCAAGGAAAAACAACCTAAATACTGGAAGGAAGATACTACTAAACACACAAATGGATGAATAAATGGATCTCTCCACAAATGAAGCTCCTTTTTTTGATGGAACATACTACTCTTCATGGAGGGAAAGATTGAAAATATATCTGAAGTCAAGAGGATATGGATTTTGGGACTCAGTAGTAAGTAATCCTTGGTACTTAACTACCTCAACGAACAAATCCAAAACTGAAAAAGAAGCAAAGAGAAACAATTCAATGGCATTAAAGGAAATCTAAAATGGAATTTCAGACCGAATCAAAGAAAATATGGGACACTTCACCTCTGCTAAAGTATTATGGCTCCAGCTAGAGTTCTTATCAGAGTAAAGTACAAAACAAATAAAAAGAATACAATACCATAAAGGAATTGATGCAATACCCAATCATCAATAAAGAAGACAAATCAAATAAGGAATTGATGCAATCCCTAGTCATCAATAAAGAATACAACTCAAACAAAGAATTGATGCAATACCCAGCCATAAAAGAAGAAGACAAGTCAAACAAGGAATTCATGCAATCCCTAGTCATCAATGAAGAAGACAACTCCATCAATGAATTGATGCATACCTCATTAATCACTGAAGAAAAAATATTGAATATTAAGACTTATGTTATAGCTGCATTAGAAGGGATTCGTATGGAACTAAAAAATGGTATATATATTAAAGTTCTTATGGAGGCTCTTGACAATATCGAATACACAACTATGTGTACTCTAGAAGAGTTGGAGAAACTTCAAAAGAAGGATATGTTTCTACTACAACAATTAGATCAATCTAACAACCATGAAGAGAAAGAACAAAAGACTCAACTAAAATACAAAGAAGAAGAGGTCAATAGATTAAAGATTGAAGTTGTTGATCTAAAAAAAGAAATGAACGAGTTGAAGGCATATGAAAAACTCAATAAATGCACAGAATAATTAGAAGAAACAAAAGAAATGTTCATCAGTCTAAAGACTCAACTTGAAGGGGCTAAGGAAAGTGAAGAAACTCTGAACAACCAGTTGACTAAAAAGGAAGAATCGTGCCATATGCTAGAATTGGAAGTCATCAACCTCAAAAGGATTTAGCTAGAAAACAAGGAATAAATCAAAAGATTGAAGACTGAGGTTGTTGATATAACAAAAGAAATAGAAGAGTTGAAAACATATGACAAAACCAATAAATTCACAGAAGTCTTGGATGAGATAGAAGAAATAGTCACCAGTCTAAAGACTCAACTTAAAGAAGCTAAGGAAATAGAAGAAGACTTGAAGATTTAGTTGACTAAAAAGGAGGAAACATGTCACATGTTGGAATTGGAAGTTATCAACCTCAAAAAGAAGAATGAAAAGATAAAATCATCTATCAAATTCTAGAATAATTCATTCATCCTGGATAATATCTGGAAGAATCAAAGACCAACCGATGACAAAAATGGTCTTGGGTACAATAAGAAAGAAGAAGGTGGCAAGTGGAACACCATTCACAAACATGATAAAGGATTATCCTCCTCAAAAGGAAAAAGTGCAATCACAAACCAAATACAAACCATGAACTTTGTTAAAGGAGGAAGCTATAAATTCGAAAACAAGAAACATATCAAAATATAGACTTCTCATGTGACAACAGACTCGAGTATGTAAACACCTTCAATAGTTATTTCTTTTCTTGTAAAAAATTTGGTCACAAAGCATTGGATTGCTAGAGTCCTAAAAAGAAAAATTCATGAAGGTCCAATAACTTAATGAGATTTTGGAGATGCAATTTTTTTGGGCACATAGAAATTTTTGCCATACCATGAGATGCTACAACTATGATAAGTTTGGGCACAAATCCCAAGACTATAGTAAATCAAGAAGACAACCCATGAAAAATAATCCATACAAGTCAGGAAGGAAATATAATGAAATTTGGAAGAAAAGAAGAGAGGATAAATCTCAAAGGAAAAATGTAGAAAATAAAAGTTCAACAAACACATTGCCTTATGGAAATATATGGTGAAGAAAATATGAAGCAAAAAGCAAGAAAGATGATGAATATATTGCACCTAAAAATGAAGAAATTGATAACAATAAACTGATGGATGAAACTCCTAATAAGGAATGTGAAATTCAGAGCTTTGCATATGAAGAGGAACAAGCTCAAAGAAGAAGAATTTCTAAAGAAGAAGATGAAGAAGATTATGGTGCACAAAACAATGGTGATTATGATGAACTCTCAAAAGAAAATCAGTCTGTATAATAGTGTGATGAATAAAACAAATAATATCTAAAGAAGAAAGCAACAAAAGAAGTTCAAAATATATAAAGACAAAGTATGAACACAGAAAATATATTAATGATATGAAAGAATAGTAAAGATATCTTGGAATCAAAGAACTAAAGAATATCAAGAAGAACAAATAGATAAAGAATATTAGTAAGCTTCACACCCTTGTCCATTATGACAAAGGAGAAGACAATAAAACTCTATTTGAACACAAAAATCGCAAGAGATTGAGATAACGGTTGGCACATTCACAGGGGGAGAAAAGAAATAAAAGTTTTGTTTCCTTGGTCATTAATGTCAAAAGAGGACAGATAAACAATAAAAACAAAGTCCAAAATAAATGGGAAAAATACAAAGGGAGCATCACCTTAGGGAAAGCATCATCTTAGGGGGAGAATAGAAATATTACCTTTGTCATTGTTGTCAAAGGGGGAGAGATAAAGAGTAAAACAAAGTCATCTCAAAGGACTCAAAATACATAATACATTTCACAAGGGAAGTAATATTGTTTTACTAAGGTTTCCATCAATAACAAAGGGGGAGATTGTTGGAAACTTTGTTGTCATTGGCATCAACCTTGATAAATAGGTGAAGTATCATTGATTGATTGATTTGAGAAGCATTGTCAATATTGGACACATTGTTATGAAGGTGACTTGAATGTCAATCATTGTCAATATAGGACATAATGTTATGAAGGTTGGACATAATGTTATGAAGGTGACTTGAATGTCAAGCATTGTCAATATTGGACATAATGTTATGAAGGTGACTTGAATGTCAAGAATTGCCAATATTGGACATAATGTTATGATGACGCATGCCCCTTCCTAAACCTGTAGGTTAGAAAGTCCACGTCAACACAGGATCTTTCCCTTTACATGGCCCAAAGAGATTTCAGAATTCTCTTCTATTTCCCTTTTGGGAAATCTGCACCCACAATCAACTTCAAGAATTTCCCCCTTGTAATTTGGGAGATCGAACTTCGCACTTTCGCGAATCCGTAGGTCGAGCACCTGTCTTTCAAATCCCCGAAACCCGAAAACCGTCAATGCTGACCCGTCCTCTCTCTTTCAGGCTTTTCCTTATCATGATTTCGGTGGTCATGGTGTCAAGAATCTTGTTCCCGCGATTCCCGAAACCCAATTTTCCGAAATTCTGATGCGCTCAAAAGGTTGACTTTTCAATGCCCCTTTACTCCATCATGACTTCGGACTTCGCAATATCACAAATCCTAATGCAAGGTTTTGAAACTTCACTCCCCTAAACTCTGAAACATCGACTGAATTGGCTCCCATGTCGATAGGTGCCACCTGTCCACCTCGCTGACTCCTCTGTGGCCCACACAAATCCTTTTTGCTTTTCGAAACTTCGCGTTTCGTGATTTTACAATTCTCGTTGCAAATTTTACAGGACTTCAACCTACAAAACCCCGATATAGAAATCCACGTGTAAATCCAACGACCCTTGTGGCTTGGATCTATGGTCCTACTCCTCCTGAGCTTTAGAACCTTTAGGGATACTCGCAGTAACTCCCCTGCTCTTTCGTGAGGTCTGACGGCTCATAGGACTTCGCGGTTTCTCCTCAGAGAATCCCGACCGTTCGTTCTTTCCTCTGAGAACCTCTGCACAACTAACCAAGGTGTTTCTTTCCACAGAACTTGTCCTTTTGTGGTCGCTCGTCACTATGCCTTCTTTCGACTCCTTGGAAAGGTCTAATTCCTTCTGAACTTTCCACGACTCTGCGTCTTTTAGAAAAACCCTTGCACGCACTCCTTGCGGCAGACTTTCAACTACTTCCAAGTGTTGAAAACCTTCGACTTTGCGCACATCTGCAGCAGTAGTTGTTGAAGGAAAATCTCCCTGCAGACAGGTAGATCTCCTCAAAGAGATAAAATCTTAACTCTAAGACAGAAAGTTCTTATCATGGTCACTGACTTCCTTTTACCGGTGGACTAGTGTGTGAGGAGGAAGGATAAAATAAATACCTTTTACCGGTGTTTGTCCCTTCACGCTCCGAATTGAGCTCCAATATTTCACTCCTCGATAAGCCCTATAGACAAAAAAAGTACGACCACTTCCTACTCTATCAAGATTAGTCCGAAAGAGGTCTATCTACTAAAGAGACAAATTCATGTGAGGTTGAACATGAATTAGAAAGAAACAGGCCAAGCAAATTATATTAATGAGGACAAAACATTGCTTACAGCCGTAGATGGAATGCAACAGTTTCGTCAAGTCCTCCTTGTCTACCCCTTTCTCAAAAGATCCATGATCTGAATGATGATATCTTCACTGATTGCTCCCTATGAGATTATAGGTCTCTTACTTCCAAATTATCTTTGTTCCAGCACCACTTATACGATCATAAGTTTGGTGTGATTCTCCTTTTCCTGTCCTCCTTTCAACATTAGAAAGTTTGCTTATATAGCCTTGGAGAGGCCCAACAACTTGAGATATCTTTAAGGTGAGTTGAGGATTTTCCTCCTTTAGTTAGGGATCTACCCTAAGATCATGGCTTGATTGAGGATTCGAATCCAACTGCCTTCCAAGAATGAAAGGATGCTTCCCCCATTCATCTCAACAACTTAACTACCACCCAGAATAGGCAACGCTCCCTCAAAAGGGCCATCAGAGCACTGTAGCGCTCCCTAGTAAGCTTAAGGGGGGCGCCAACACTCCTAAAATCAATAACACTCCTCCAAAAGGACCAAAGAAGCTTTATAACACTCCCAGATAGTGTAAGGGGGAGCGCCAGTGCTCCCAGAAGAGGTATAGGGGAGCACTCTCCTTCAAAAGCTTAGTTTTTTGAGTGTTTTCAGATGGCAAAAGGTTCATGAGCCTACTGACTCATTTCTCCTCTTCCAAATCAAATGTTTGAGGTGTTTTAAGTGTCCTTCTCATGTTGTTATAGGCATGACATAGGCATCATGCCAGCATGATTTCTTTGACACTTGCGACACTTGTGAGCAACATGTGACACTTGCGACCTTTGTAATGAAGACACTTGCAACACTATCAAAGTGAGTATTTTTGATGTGTAACAGATTGCCCCCCAAAGTATGAAGTTAGAAGATAGGAACTGATAACTGAAATGCTTTGTAGACTTTCAAGCAAGGGTATAGATGTAGAGAACCTGACAGAAGATGCACACAAACATCCAAAAAATATTATGACATGTTTCAAACACAAGGCAGGCATACCTATGCTTGGGTGATCAAGACTTGCAAGATATGGCCGCCATAAAATACACTGTGGATCCATAATTGTATTGATAAAAAGGTATAACCACTGAAAATACACTGTGGATCTATACTCCCATGACTTGAACCAATCGTAGCCATGAAGAATACACAGTGGATCTATGAGATAACAAGACATAGCCACGACCAATACAAAGTGGATCTATGTAACAGTGTATGTGTCATTGTTCAAAAGAAACTCCATCGCAACCAGGGAAAAGTAAATATCAAAGTGATCACTCAACCTAGGGTCTTCTTACCGATCCTGATGTAGTACAAATCTAACCATGTGAATAAACGTCCTGATGTCGAACATGGAAGAAACCACTTGATTACCAGTCAAAGATGCAAACCGTTAACAAGCGCGAGGGATATCACCATTAATGTCAATGATTCCCAAGGTACTCTAGTACATTCCAATAAATTTGAATGGATGAGCTGAAGTCAAACATCCGTGGAATCATCTGATCAGAGGTCAATGATGTAAACCCACTGTCGGACGTGAGGAAGCCTGCCATTGAGGCATGCAGGTCCCAAAGTACTAATTGGTTTCTGAGTCTAGTTCCTGGATAATGTGTTGAAGTCGACAGGAATAGACTCGTCGAAGGAGGGCCTTGATGTATCCCCCATCAATGACACGAAACAGACACAAAGATGTAATTGGTAGATCAAATGAACATGGACTGACACGGGTATTGAGACAAGATATTTGTGATGGTTGACTCTCGAGGCGGATAATTCCCTTGAACGCTGAGGCACAACAACAAAAACATGACATGGACCAAAACTTGATGATGCAGTGGATGATGTGACTTATGTCAGGTGACCCGAAGGAGTGAAAGAAACTCAAAGGATTGGCTCAGTGCAGAGGTTTAGCGGATTATAATGTGTGCAAAATACAAAGTGCCGTGTTCAAGGGCGACTCTAAGAATCACTTGGTAATGTTCTCAAAAAACTGCTTGGCTTGCTTCTTTCAATTTTTACCCCATCTAGATAGATGAGTACCTCTTTTTAATTTAACGAGCTTGAGGAGGATAACACATGCTCGATAAAACTCACCTTTGGTAAGTTCCTTTTCCTTTTTTTAACGAACTGGAAGAAGTAAGGGTTCGATCTCATATGGGCCTGTCGATGTTTTGTTTAGCGAGTCTAAAGACAGAAAAATCAAAGTTTTTTCATGATTATAGAGTCTGGAAAAACACTTACAAGAGAACTCTCTCAGTTCCTTTTTCGTAAAGTAGTCTAACAAGACCGAAAAAGAGATAAACTATCACTCAACAGACGTTTTCTTCAAATACTTTAACGAGTGTGAAAAGAACAAGGTCGCTCGGTAATCTTTTCATGTTTAGAGAGTCTGAAAAGAACTTAAAGATGACTCCAAGGTTGTCCTTTTTTGTAATGTTAGTCTCGCGAGACCGAAAAAGAGATAAATTATCACTCGGAAGACGCCCTTTCAAACCATTTAATGAGTGGGAAAGGAAGCAAGATCACTCGGAAATCTTTTCGTGTTTAGAGAGTCTGAAAAGAGCTTAAAGACAACTCTAGGGGATTCCTTTTTCATGTATCCATACAGGTCCGAAAAAGAGATAAAAGTCTACCTAGATGCATTCTCATGTATTTTCGAGCACGAGAAAGAACAAAGACTAAGCGTGGTATGCCCCCAGCTTGAAAGCTAGTGGCTTAACTCCATAAAGATCATCAAAGGCTAGAGACATGCCCTCCAAGCTTCGATTCATTCACCGAAGGAGAAGGGTGGATGAAAATAAGGTTCAAGAGAGGTGACTGTTTCATTTTTTAACGAGCTTGACACAGGAAAAGTACTATGCTCAGGACCTATGTTTCATTTTTTAATGAGATTTCCACAGAGAAGAGAAACTCTACTCGTGGTTGCTTCTTGATCATGGCTTCCAAGAGGATGACGCTCTGAAAGGATACCATGTCAAGGGACAAAAATTGGTCATGGCTTCCAAGAGATCTTTGCCGGATGGAAGAGAATCACTCTGGAAGGAACACATGTTGAGGGTCATGATAGGGGTAAGGAGATCAAGCTCCAATAGCCCTACCGAAGAAATCACCATGTCCACTACCGGATCTAAATCATCGGAAGTTGAGGTCATGGGAGACAATGCCACATAATTGACATGTGGCGGGGGTGATATTGTATGCATATAAGAACCACTTAGGGAGTTAACCCAGTCAGGGTCGATGAATTAAAGTTGATCAATAGTCACAATTCTTCCATCGTGAGGGAAAGATATCACACAGAAAAGGGTGGATACAAGAGCTTTCATAACATAGACATAATCCCTCCCAAGGAGTAAAGTGAAATCCAAGGGGTCTCGAACTACCATAACATCGATAAAGACAGTTTTCCCTCCCAAAGTCACAGGAAACTGAGGAAGGATCCCTAAAGGTTGACTAGTTCTTCTATTAAAAGCTAACAGATTCTGTGTAACTGGTGAAAGCTGCGGACAACCCAAAGCATACCAAGCAACATAAGACAAAATACTAACATATGCATGTTCATCTATCAACATTTGAGGAACGTCTCGACCATGAACCTGTATTGTAATCTGGAAAGGAATGTGAGAGGGAAGACGAGGTCCAGTTAGCGTACCCCAATAAAAAAGGATGGCTTCAGTACTTGGAGGGGGTTTCACGGGAGAAGGAGGAATGCCCCCCGGCATGGTAGAGTCTATATTAACGAGAAAAACATGGGCAGTATCGGGTTTACTCTCTAGAAGGGGAGTAGGATCAATCGATGATTGGATCGGATCAACCAATGGTGGACTTGGATAGACCACTTTAGCACTCTTCAGTGGAAGAGTGGGACTGACCGAGGAAGGGACTGGATCAGTCACTTTGACATTCCTCAATGGAGGAATGGGATCGATCGATGGTGAATCTGGATTGACCACTTTGGCACTCTTCATAGGAAGAGTGGGACTGACCGAGGAAGGGACTGGATCAGTCACTTTGACATTCCTCAAGGGAGGAATGGGATCGATCGATGGCGAAACTGGATCGACCACTTGAGTTTCATTCTCTAAGGGAATAATGGGGTCGACGGGTGGGAACAAATCGATCGCTTTGGTGTCACTCTCTAACGGGAGAGTGGGATCGACCGAGGATGAAAACAGATCGATCACTTTGGTGTCACTCTTTTGATGAAGAGAAGGGCTGATCAATGACGGAACTTGATCAGCTACTTGGGTTTGTGGTTCAATCGAGGAGGAAAATAGATTGACCACCTGATCAACCAGACTGACCGGGGATGGAACCAGATTGACCAGTCCATCAACCAATGATGGGTCAGAGGAAAGCTTACGATAACCTTTTTGAAGTTGAAGTTTTTCCAAAAGAGAAGAAGCCTCGTCCATGCGAGGAAAAAGGTGAGAGTAATGATTACCTTTACATAACATGCAAGGGAACTTGACAGTTTGCTTCTTCTTACCAACCTTAATGTCACTAGTTGATGGGGTATCATCGGAATGTCTAGCAGAAGCCGATGACGTGGAAGACCACATTTATAAGACCTTGATAAGACCAGGGAAATCCCTTAGAAAGTGGTCAGCCTTACAAAGATTGCAAGGGAATTTGGGTTTTGGATTCTTCTTTTTAATCTTGTTGACCTCATCAACACTCCCAGTACTATTAATGGTAGTTGGTTTCTTAGAGCCAACATCTGATGTTGTTGGGGCCTTTGTCCTTTTCGGGTTCTTCTTCTTCTTCTCTTTCCATTTCTTCTTCTTCTGATCAACCTGGCTACTTTCTTTAGAGATTTCACTAGGCGAAGAAGGAGAAACGGAAGGAGACTTGATGGACGAAGAAGGCGAAAATTCGACATGAGGTTTATGTGTGGGTGGTGTATTGACATCCAAAGTATTAGGTGCACCTGAAACATTGGGAGGATTCAGGATCACCGGAATGGGGAACAACCAAACTGGTAATCCAATAGTGGGTCCTAGAAGACTCAGTGTGGAAACATATGGAGGACCAAAGTTTCCAAATGAAGGAAAGGTATAAGGTTCCCCAGAAGAAGGGGTTCCTCCATTGGTACTCCCAGGATTCGATGCCATTAACACTAACTCGACCTAAGTTCCACTAAGTAAAACAAACGACACAAGCTATGAATCTGAGAAGCAATCAATCAAACAAACCTTCCTATGATGAAACCACTAGTTGGTGATGAAATCCAACGTCGCAAGATCAAAATAGGAAGGGGCAGGGATAGAGTGGGTGGATCGATTATGTTGGCAACCTGCTTAATGGACTTACACCTTGGTGCAAGCTTCCATGCAATAATTGTGGATTTATCCTCCAAGGAGCCCAAGTGAGTTTGACCAACGTATGTTCCAGGTACAGTGAGACATCCCTTCATCGTCACCTTGTGTGAGACCCTAAATATTGTGGCTACTAAGGTCACCAACTCGTAGTCATTCCCTCGACGGGTAGAGTTGACAGTCCAGTCGGAACGTATGGGTAGGATAAAAAGTTCGAAATCAACTTGAAAGGCTCCCACACATAATCATGGGTATACCTTCCAGTGACCCCCAATATACGATCCGACCACTATAAAAAGTTGAACAATGGAGGGATAATCTCCGTAACTCAGCCGAATGTGACCTCGTGTGTAACCCCTGTGTGAGAGGGGGATCCTAGAAAGCTAATACGACAATTGGATTTGACTCTCCCTACCGCAAGATACTAAGTTTGTTCGATAGCTTTGGAAAGTTATCCTTTCAACCTATTCCAAAGCCCTACACCTTAAACTAATGTAGGTTTGCTAACAAAGATGTAAAAAGTCTGATAAATTTTAGTTA
>ML787040.1:248168-259274 GCA_009831015.1 Picea engelmannii
TTTCTTTTCAATGAATACCTATTTAAGGGAAAGAGGAAGAGTCGTTTTCACTATCAAACACTTGATAAGGAATGCCCTCAATCAATTTTGTTCTCAATCAAATCCAATATGATGCTACAACATTTCAGAAATGAAAACTAATATGCAAAATAATCACTAAGATGCACTTTTGTCATTTGTATGTGAATGATAATCAATTCAATGCAAAAAACTTGTCCTACCAACTACCCTTTCAGATCAAGGAGATTTGGACAAGAAAACATAGATTTCGCACAAACAACACACCCTTTTGCAATCAAACAAGAGAAAGAAAATAAAATACGCAAAAGGAAGGAGAAATAAATTGGATCAGATGACCTCAAAGAACCAAATGAGAAGAGTCACAGACTTCTAATGTCCTTCACTAGAGTTCCCACTTAGTCAGATAGGAGAGAAGAAAGCAGGGGATTGATTTCAAGCTCTCAACAGCAAAAAAGTTCAAAAAGAATGAAGAAGGGAATAAAATATGAACAATAAGGTGTTTACTTCTCATTAGGAAGAATGTTAAAGGTCAAAGGAAGAATCATGAATTTTAAAGCAGCTCAGCAAGTGAAAAAACAGGGTTTAGACCTCAAAAAATTGCAATTTTTGAAAAGATTTTGGGCAAAAAGGGATGGCACTCTGGTATAAGGGCCACCAGAGCATTATAAATCTCTGTCTAACACTTCCATGGAGTTTTGGTGCTCTTCTAACATGGGCAGGGGGGCGCCAGGCTAAAAAAACTCACAAAAAGGTCCAAAAACCCAAAATTTTGATCAAATTTTCACAGGTAAGTTAAGTGTGATGGGGTAAAGAGTCAATCAACAAATGCAATCAGATATGAAGGGGTGAAAAAGGCCTAATAAAACAAAAGGTAAGACAAGGTCTATGAGGAAATACAAAACTAAGAAATTTTTGATTCTCCCCAGTGGAGTCGCCAGTTTCTGTTGAACGAAAATCTCCCTGTGGACAGGTAGCTCTCCTCAAAGAGATAGACTCTTAACTCTAATATAGAAAGTGATTATCATGGTCACTGACTTCCTTTTTGATCTAGGTGGACTAGTGTGTGAGGAGGAAGGAGAAAATAAATACCTTTTAACTGTGTTTGTCCCTGCATGCTCCGAATTGAGCTCCAATCTTTCGCTCGTCGATAAGCCCTGCAGACAAACAAAGTACGACCACTTCCTACTCTATCAAGATTAGTCCAAAATAGTTCTATCTACTAAAGAGACAAATTCATGTGAGGTTGAACATGGATTAGAAATAAATAGGCCAAGAAAATTATATTAATGAGGACAAAAAATTGCTTACAGTCATAGATGGAATGCAACAGTTTCGTCAAGTCCTCCTTGTCTACCCCTTGCTCAAAAGATCCACGATATGAATGACGATATCTTCACCGATTGCTCCCTATGAGATCATAGGTCTCTTGGTTCCAAATTATCTTTGTTCCAACACCACTTATATGATCATAAGTTTGGTGTGATTCTCCTTTTCTCATCCTCCTTTCAACATTAGAAAGCTTGCTTATATAGCCTTGGAGAGGCCCAACAGCTTGAGATATCTTTAGGGTGAGTTGAGGATTTTCCTCCTTCAGTTAGGGATCTGCCCTAAGATCATGGATTGATTGAGGATTCGAATCCAACTTCCTTCCAAGAATGAAAGGTTGCTTCCCCCATTCATCTCAACAGCTTACCTACTACCCAGAATAGGCAGCGCTCCCTCAAAAGGGCCATCAGAGCGCTATAGTGCTCCCTAGTAAGCTTAAGTGGGGCGCCAACACTCCTAAAATCAATAGAGCTCCTCTAGAAGGGACAAAGAAGCTTTATAACACTCCCAGACAGTGTAAGGGGGAGCACCAGTGCTCCCAGAAGAGGTATAGGGGAGCGCTCTCCTTCAAAAGCTTAGTTTTTTGAGTGTTTTCAGATGGCAAAAGGTTCATGAGCCTACTGACTCATTTCTCCTCTTCCAAATCAAATGTTTGAGGTGTTTTAAGTGTCCTTCTCATTTCGTTATAGACACGACATAGGCATCATGGTGGCATACTTTCTTTGACACTTGCGACACTTGTGAGCAACATGCGACACTTGCGACCTTGTGAGAAAAATGCGACATTTGCAACCTTTGTAATGACGACACTTGCGACACTATAAAAGTGAGTATTTTTTATGTGTAACAATAGTCTCTCAATACTCCTCTCAGGCCCACAACCCTAAGAATTCACTCGGCATGCGCACTCCTTGCACGGCTTCTATGCCCAATTGCACTTCTGTGGAAATGAGAACAAAAGCTTTCTCTCCTGAGCTTTCAGAGACAAACCTATGAACACCTTGTCGACGCACTCCTTGCAGACAATTCAACTGCACTCCTTGTAGGAACTCTTGCTCAGATAGAGAAACAATTGAAACTCATTGCTTTTTCCCTTTCCTCTTAGATTTCAAACATTCAACAAGAAATCATTCATACATAGCATAAAATCAATTTCATGACAGAAAGAGTAAAACATTCATGGGCATAACATTCAAAGATGCATACACAGAGAATATATGGACACCATGAGTTTGAACCACAACTTTCTTGTATTAATTCAAAACTTCTGTACATGGAATCTGCTACACATCTCTCTGCTTCTCTTCTATGCTCTCCTCAATAATATTCATGCTCTAATGTTACAATATACAATGAGGGTGTCTATATCCCATTTCCCTCTTGTGCTCTATAACTGTCTAATATAACATTCAATTCTATCTACCTACATTTACTACTATAAATGCCTCCTACCTACTAAGGACGAGAGAAAATCACTCAAGGTCCATTTACATTATACAAGTGCACCTCCACTTGATGTTTCATTAATGGGTCAAGATATTTCAAAATTTGTTCTGGGCGCTTTTCCAACTGTCCGTTGTCTTTGCGTTGGCTCGCTTGAGATGCTCCTGCATCATACTCCCTCGCTTGAAAACTTTCATGGGCTCCTATCCATGAGCTCACGCACTTTGCATCCATGCTTCTGGATCTCTTCTTCGTTCTCCCATCTTGCATCTTCAACTGGATGGCCCTTCCATTTGACCAAAGATTCAAAATATTCTTTCCGCCTGGTTTGTTTGCTCATTCTTTTGTCCAGTATGTGCTCCATCTGCGGCTTATCTGCAACTGGCATCTGCTTTGTCCACTGGACTTCTGGTTGCTCATTTCTTGTCCCTATTTCCTCATCTTTATATCGGTACAAATCTGAGATATTGAATATAAGAGAAATTCCGATCCCATCGGGTAATTCAATCTCGTAAGCATTCGCCCCAAATTTCCTCAAGACCTTACATGGTCCGATTTTCTTCATCTTTAGCTTATTATATGTTCCTCTCGGGAACCTTTATGTTAGCAACAATTGTGGTATCGTGCAAAAAAATTCTACAGGATTGCAGGACGAGTGCCCAAGCGCAGCACACAGAAGAAATCTGCTTGGGGCCCGAGTCAAGTAAGCGAGCCTGATCATGGACATGAGAAGTGACGAAAGCTCCACAGGAAAGCCATCGGGAATCGGGATATCGAAGATCCCGGGAGTGAGAGTTTTATGCATTTTAGAATCGCGATTCACGATTTCCTGATCTACGAGAACAACTGTCAATAGTGGAAGACAGGTGGCAGGATTTGCGACGGGAGAGAACCATTGACAAGTCAACGACCAAGATCCATCGGGAATCGGGGAATCGTGAGTCTGGAGGACGCGTTCTCATTGACATCGAAAACCATGAAATCTCGATGGAGAGTTTGGTCGAGGGCATATGGTAATGGTCACTCGGACCAGGGCCTGGTCAGAGGGCTAGCATGGAAGGTGCATCGGCAATCGAAAAATCGCAAGTCCCGTGGACACAAACATCGTGTCGTCAAGAACGCCGAAAACCCGATGGAGAATTTGACTACGGTCACACGGAGGTAGTGGTCATATGGTTCATGTTCTAGTCAGTAGGGGCTATCTTACGGAAGAAGAACTCATCGCAAATCAGGGATCGAAGGATCTACATGTGCACCTCAGCATCACAAACCCCGAAACCCCGAAATCCTGAAACCTCAACACATACCTCTGCCAACTATCCCTTGCCGCCACGTCCAATCCCCGTGTCATGCCAACTCATAATTTATTCCCGGCCCCTATGTCTCCTCCACTTGGCCCATACACTTCAAAGCACACAAATTCTACCACGTGCATTTTCCCTATCGTTTTCCCTCTGCCCATCTGTCTACATGGCCTCTCCTCATCCCATATTTGCATCGAGCATGTCTAACTACCCATGCCTAGTCACCATCCATTCACCACTTCATGTCAAGTCTCCCAGTCATCACAAAGGCCTCCATGTCCTCTAGATATAGAGTCGACCGTGGCCTTTCCCGATCTTAATGAAGCAGTTATTGCGGCAGTTGATGGTGGTTGGACATCGTTTCCTCCATAAATGGAAAGCCCAAAAATGACTGTAAGCTTGTCAATTCATTCACAGGTCCTTTGGAGCACAATTTCATCTGACTAAAGTTCACGACTGTCCAGAGACTACATGTGCAGTAAACATGCAGATGTAATGCCTTCAATGTGATGTCTCGAGTTGACTGCTATGGCTTTGTTCCAAGTATATGTAGGCATTTTTTCCATTTTTGTAAGCATCGATGGTTGAGCTGAGCTCCCAATTGTAAAGTTTTAATGAAGCATTGTTGCTCTGGTTATGTATGAAATTTTGAGACTTCTTGCCTTATGAATGCCAGTTTCTTTCATGTCTTTGTTTACACTATGTTAGAGCAGCTCAGAATTGGAGGATCCAGTCGAGCTGTAGCTATTATAGGATGATGTTGTAATGGATCATTTTAATGGTTACGGAGCCTCTAGTCGGTTCCTGTGATTTCTTTAACGCTGAATGACTTGGAATTGGAGGATCCAGTCAAGTCTTCTATTCAGTTTCTTGAAGCCCTGAACCAGGAGGATCCTTCTTTCATAGTTTTTCCCCCACAAACCGCTGCAAGCCTGTTTCCTAGAGTTGTTTGTTCATTTTCTCCTAAGTCTTCCACCTTCTCATATTTTAATCAACCTACTGGCTGAAGTTAGGATTCCAGACCTCCTTGGTTCTTTACACTCTAGACCCAGTCCATGAGTTAGAATGATATCTCTGCAAGTCTTTATTTCCATTTGATCACCCTTTATAAACAAATCGTGACATTAAACTGATGGGTGTCGGGCTCTGCTCCTGCAAGCAATCCAGGAGTGACTTCCGACGCTAACATTTCTGGCACCGTTGCTAGGGACAGAATTGAAGATTTTCCCTGGGTAGAACGACATTGAGCCTCTGAATCCGAAAGTGCATCGGATTATCAGAGCCTTTCCAAATTGCTATTTTTCACCTGGCGACTCCACTGTGACGACTCTGCTGGGGAGAACCTGCTCTGTTAATTGTGGCTTTCAGAGGCAAGCATACGCGGTCTCACCCACAGCTGCCTCTAGCTATGCCTGAAACAGATCCAGAGGCGGTGCTCAGAAAGGGAAAGGCCTCTAAAGAAGAAGTGTCCATCACCGAACCAGGTAATCCACCATATTCTTCTGTTGGAGCTCCTTTTTCTTCTCCTCAGTTATTTGACAGGCCTGTCTCTGCAGTTTCCCGTTTCCTAAATTTTGGGAGTGTTCCTGTTGAGTTTTCCTCTCCTGGTCTAGGAACGGAGGGACAAGACTTTGTCACTCCCCTCTTCATTGAAGTTGTACCTTGGCGTAGACCCCCGACCACAAAATATTTTCCCACTCCTGCACAAGGAGGAGCACCTGCTGACTGGAGTTTGGTAGCCTATTCCTTGAATCACCTCTTGTTTCTCACCCCACTTCGAGATTTATTCCTAGTAGCCCCTTCACGAACTCCTTCTCCTCCAAAATCTCCTCCACCTAATATTCCTATGGCCGATGCTAATCCCCCTCTGAATAGAATGGACACCATAGTTGCTGCTAGGTATTCTCCCTTGATCTTACCTCAGCCCATGAATCCTTTCCCTGTTGGAGATTACTTGAAATATATTCCCAAGTTCACCAGGGAAGGGGACATAACTGCGGAGGAACACCTGGCTGCTTTCTACAGTTATGCAGACAACCTGAACATTGGAAACAAAGATGTCTGGATGATGGTTTTTTTCCAGAGCCTGGATGGTGAGGTAAGGAAATGGTTTAGAGGATTAGCTCCAGGATCTATTGCTGGAATTGAAGCCCTGGATAATGCTTTCCTGAGGCAGTGGGGAGATAAGAAGGAGTTCATGTATTATATGACTGAGTTAGGGTCTTTGAAGAAGATGGAAGGAGAGTCTGTCTCTGACTTCTCCAAAAGATTCAATAAAATGTACAATAAGATTCCTGATGAAATAAAGCCATCAGAAGCCTTGGCCAACATCGTCTATGCTAGTGCGTTTGGCCCCGATTTCTGCCTTTTATTTAGAGAAAGAAGAGCCGCATCCTTAGCCCAAATGCAAGACGCATCCATAGAAGTGGAATCCAATGTATTAGCAGCCGCTAGATTGAGGAACGAGGCCAACGCAGGCAGAAGAAAGGGAAAATCCGAAGCCTCGACTTCTGGCCCATTGGTTCCCCACCTTCAAGTAGATGAACTAACCAAGATGGTGAAGTCTCTGTCTACAGAGATGGAAAGGATGAAGGTAGAGAGGAGGCAAGCATACAAGGGCCCTCAGAATGCCAAAAATAAAGGAGGTTTTCGGAGGCCAAACAACATCACTTCCCCGATGATGCAAAGAGATAGAGATGACCAGAAAATTCAGCCCCCTTTTCAAAACAATTTTGTGGCTGAGGGAGAAGAAAGAGAAATTGATGAGATAGAGCCTGAAATCCACTGCTTTGGAGATACTCTTCCTTTTCCTCATCTCACTCAATCTACATACGAGGAATCTCTCATGGACAGTTAGCTAAATGAATTAAGCAGGGGAGACAAGGCTAGTGGTGGCTGAGGTAGGTATAACCTAAGGTTCGATAAAAAGACAGCAGCGCCTGTTGTTCCTGAGTAGTCCACTAGAGCAGAGAAGCATGCTAGTAAAGTAGAAGATGGTCACATAGGTAAGAAGACCAACCCCTCTCTCCCATTGTCCATAATCTTGTTCCTGAAATAAAATAAATTCCAAGGTCTACGTCTTCTTTCAATTTTGAGCATGAGATTCAAAATATCAGAATCCCTGTGCCCCTCACTGAGCTAATTAAACATGGAGAATTCAAGAATCTCTTTTCTGATCTTTTACAGTCCGAAGCCTCAAGCCTTCCTACAGATTCCATAAACCTCCAAGATGAAAAGCCAGATGTCGTCCTAGGTCCCATGGTAGAAGACAGAGATGACTCATCCCCTCCCTTCTACACCTCCTTGAACATACATGACAAAGTGCTACACAACTACTTGATGGATTTAGGGGCCTCTCACAACCTCATGCCCAAAACTGTCATGGAAGAGTTAGGACTAGAAGTCACCTGATCCTATCATGACCTCTATTCCTTTGACTCCAAGAGAGTTTAGTGTCTTGGAGTGATTAAGGACCTCGTTGTTACCTTGTTTCAACTTCCCATGAAGAGTGTGGTCATGGATATTGTAGTAGCCGATGTTCCCCCCAAGTTTGGTATGCTATTATCAAGATCTTGGATAAAAATACTGGGGGGAACCTTGCAGATGGTCCTCACATATGCTACTATCCCAGTGTTTGGAGGAGAGAATAGAAGGTTATACAGGGAAGCTCAATTGGCCTATATAATTAGTGATGAAGCCAACCCTACCAACCATCTCATCTTTGCCTTAGATACTAATTTAGGATCTAGTGTGCTACAACTCACCAATGCCCCCGAGCCTCCTCTCCAACTAAGAAAGCAGCCCACTATTTCCCCCAAACTTCCTCCCTCCATCACCCCCATCTGGAAACTGTTCTTTGATGGAGCCTCTTCCAGGGAAGGCACTGGAGCTGGGGTGGTTTTTGTGTCACCTTCTCAGGAAACCATATCTCTGTCATACAAATTGGAATTTGAAGCTACTAACAATGTAGCAGAGTATGAAGCTCTGGTTCTGGGATTAAAAGCTACGAGGGAAATGGGAATTAAGGAAGTAGCAGTGTTCGGTGATGTAGAGTTGGTGGTTCAACAGGTCAAGAACGCTTATCAGGCTAAGCATCCTTGACTCAGGAGTTACAGGAATGAGGTCTGGGACCTTATTGCGAGTTTCTTCTCAGTGTTTAATATTTATTTCATCCCAAGTGAGGAGAACACCTTGGCGGATTCCTTGGCTGCATCGGCTAGCAATTTCAAAGTACCTCTTCCACCCAAATTCAGATATAATGTAGAAGTAAAATACAGACCCTCCATACCTGACAACGTCAAACATTGGAAGGTATTCGAGGACGATCTTGAGGTCAAGAGGTTCTTGGAGACTGTTGAGAAATTTTTAGAAATGCACATAGACCAAGATGTTGTCTCAAAGGAAGAGCTCGATGGGGGTAATTTTTTGAATAAGATTGCAGGGCGTGACATTGTACAGCTGCCCAGCAACCATATTCCCAGGGGACTGGTTCCTTTGGAAAGGATTTTTGATGTAACGATGTGTCCGTAAAGGGAAAGGTCTCGGAAGGACGCTGGTACTATTCAGTGCAACAATGGAACCGAGAATGAGCTCAAGTATGTCAAATTGTCAAAAATTTTGATAGAGGAACAGAGGTCCGAATACAGTGGACTTTTGAGGAAATTTGCTGATGTGTTTGCCTGGACCTACGAAGACCTCAAAACCTACGACACCTCAATCATCGAGCATAAAATTCCATTAAAGGAGGAGGCAAAGCCATTCAGGCAGAAGCTGAGACAGATCAATCCCATGCTGCTGCCTATCATGGAGAGAGAAGTGAAGAAGATGCTTCAAGCTCAGATCATTGTTCCACTGAGATATTCATAATGGGTGGCTAATTTGGTTCCATTAAGGAGAAATAATGGAGAGATATGACTCTGTGTAGACTTCAGAAACCTGAACAGAAGCTCACGTAAGGATAAATACCCTTTTCCGAAGGTGGAACATATACTGAAGAGGGTGACAGGAGATTCTAGGATGTCCATGATTGATGGTTTCTCTGGCTACAATCAGGTCTCTGTTCTGCCTGAAGACAGGGAAAAGACAACATTCACCACTCCATGGGGCACATTCATGTATGCCAAGATGCCATTTGGACTAATGAATGCGGGGGTGACTTTCCAGCGTGCCATGGACATAGCTTTCATTGGGGAAAAGTGATGCAGACGCCACCCGACGCACACGTCCATGATCACCAGGACCTTCTCCCTCTCTCGGCTCGAAGAACTCAACGGTTCTTCTACTTCCCTATCGGGAAGTCTGCACCCCACAGGTTCTGTTTCACGACCCTCACTTCTTCCTTTGGAGGATCGATACTTCGCGACTTCGTGAATTCTCGGTTGATCACTAACCTTTCGGATCCCCGAGATCCGATGTCCTTATCTTCTCCTGCTTCCTCGGGACTCCCACTTTATCGCGGCCTTGCACTATCGCGACTTCACTGCTCGTGAGTCCGACTATCCTCCCTGTCGAATCTCGATACCCGAGATGTCGATATCTGAAATATCGCCACCTATCTTCCACTATCACCTGTGGCCCACACTGCTGACGTGGCTGTCGGAATGTTGCCCCTTGCGCTCTCGCGACTCCCGATGCCAACTCTCCGACGCTATTCTCACGAGATCCCGATGAACGATCTCTCAGATAATACAACACCTTGCCAACCTGTATCAATGCTCTACCCTCCTGAGCTTAAAACTTCCCCACTCACACTGTAACTTTCCTACAACTGGGAGAGATCCAACGGGTTACCGAAACTCACAGATTCTCCTCAAAGAGTATCAATCGTCCACTCTTCTTCTGCGCAATCCATGAACAAGGAATGTCTCTCCACGGGACTCGTTTTCCGCTCGCCAACCAGCGACGCTTCCGTTCAACCTGTGCACGCAACTTCTCTTGACGTAGACGCCACTCGATGCGCACGTCCGCGATCACCAGGACCTTCTCCCTCTCTCGGCCCGAAGAACTCAACGGTTCTTCTACTTCCCTATCAGGAAGTCTGCACCTTCAATAACCTGGAAGGCCTATCCCTCTTGATCTTTGACTACTTCAACTCCCTCAGGAAGAAGCTTTTGCATGCATTCCTTGCGGAAAATCTTCAAACACGCTAAGTGTTGAAGTCTTCTCGACTCTGCGCACACCTGCAGTAGCAGTCTTTCACTTCCCTTGCTCAGAATCGCAACTCTGAGACTCCTCCTAGCCTGCGCACACCTTGCACGGCTCTAGTGCCAAATATTCACTTCTGAGACTTAGAACAAAAGTTACCTCTACTTGAACCCTTCTGTCAACGCACTCCTTGCAGACAATTCGACTGCACTCCTTGCAGGAATTCTCTGGTTCAAGATAGAGAAACAATTGAAACTAACTCCTTGTTCTCACAGACTTCACTTCAACCATGAAATCACATACACAACATATAAAAGCAAATGCATGACCAGAAGCAAACATTCATGAGCATAATATCAACAATACACAGAGAGTAACACAATGTTAAGGTCCTAACCCGCACATAGGTAGATCAATGTATTCGGATGTAATAAAGGTCAATATTAATAAGATCTTTCAATAAAATAGAATAAGGCATATGTAAGAAGACCTAATAGAAGCTTCCGCTTCTAGAAGGATCTTCCTCTAGATGCTTCTCTTAATAGACATATTAGTATAAATAAGAGTCGAGGGTATGAAAACCCTAGATTGGATATTATTGTAACAGAGCGATGCTCGACTGGAGGTTGCCCCCTCGAAGAGGCCTGTGAACATTGCTATCTGATTCAAAGTGCTATTTTTGTTTCTATTTCGTATATCATTTCTGTGTATTGTGAAGATTATGATGGATATTTTACTATTATTTTGTCATTTCTAGCATTTCATTTCTGTTCTGCATATTTTATATATCTGGTATCTTGCAAGTGGTATCAGAGCACTTTCCTTGGCAGAAATTGTGGGTATTTTTTTTTCAGGGTAGAGACGTATT
>ML787040.1:318103-331302 GCA_009831015.1 Picea engelmannii
CATTATAACCAGTTATTTCATCCTTCACTAGTGTCTCTTCCGGTGACTTCAGACCCCACTGTTGAGTACTATTGGAAGGTCTAGTGCTTTTTGAGAGGAAGGACATTACGTCTTTTAGGACACGAGCATTTGCTTTCATTTTGATTCCCACACGGACAAAACCCTCTTACCCACATATATGCTTCTTTTTCATTTATGTATGATGCACATCTGATTACAGTTTGACTTGGAGATATATATTACGTAGACAGTTACAGAAAAGACTCTTGTTTCTTTATTTCTCTCACCACTTTGTGCACACATCCACACAACTAGTCTGACATCATAGGGGAACCACAGAACCCCCATCATTCACGACACTTTCTCAACCTTCCTCCTATCTTAGGGGGATTATCCGGTCGTACCCGCTCATCGGTACCTCCTTCAAACACTCCTGCGAGTGCTACCATCTTGGGATCATCTTTGCTTGGTTCTACATTACTTGGGTCAACTTCCCAAGGTTATCCATCCACTCGCTCTCCTTTACACGGAAGCAGGGGACCTACTTCCTCTCAAGGAGGGAGCACCAACCCACCTAGTTCCCATCAAGGGTCAGTTTCACAACACAACATGGCTGGAGATAACCCTCCCCCACCACTACAGATTCCATACTTGGCCTCTCTCAACATCCCGGATCTCACCAAACTCACGAATGATCCTATATTGCATGACGCCACATGGCTTGCAATGCCCACCAAACTTCCTTCAGACATACCAAAGTTTTAAGGAAAGGCAGGGGATGACCCCACCAACCATGTCATGACCTTTCATCTATGGTGTTCTTCCAATAGCATCATGGATGATTCCATCAGACTGCAATTATTTCAACGTACACTTACGGGCCCATCAGCCAAATGGTATGTCGAAGAAAAATCAGGGTCCCATATGACCTTTTGGACATCCAGCACTTTAAGTGGGCTTTACTGGTGAGACCATTTGGGTCTTGGTAAGGTTCTCCGCAAATTTCCAAGCAAAGAATTAACCTCCAAGGAGGTCCAAACCCTTCACTAATTGAACTTTAATTTACCCCTTAATAAAACACGCGAACTACATTGCCCACGACTCTCTTTAAGGCACTGGTCTCAATCATTTACATCAACATATAATCCGCCATCACAATGGTATAGAACTATTGTCTAACTTCAAATAGACCTCAGCCACCCACATCGCTGATCACATTCATGAGTGGCGTAGGTGACGTAGTTTGTATAAAGCAGAAACCACCAAGCAACAGTGTCTCGACTGGTTTCTTAGATCACTTGTCGCTCTCCTTGGAAAGGATGTCGCTTCCACCTTCCCTCAATCTGAAGAGGAAGCCATTAGTAAGGCCCAACAGTATGACCTCATCTACGCATAGTCAGGATACTTATATACAGTACTCCCTGATCTTCCCAAACCCACGCCATTTGGCCAAGACAAACCTGGGATGTCTCATTCAGCAGACGGACTAATAGGTGCCACCACACACCATGGTCCACAACCCAACCACCACCAATGTATGGAACACCTCAGTACCCACCGTTATATGGGGGCACTCCTTATTACCCCCCACCCACTTATCAACAGCCATACCATGTTGCTATATCTCCACCCATCAGTGGACCACCACCGGCACCTCCCATACATCTGCCTATTCCCACAAGCAGTGGTACTCCCTCAGCATCAACTTATAGTACTAGTGAAAGAACTACGCCTTCCTATGTGACTTATGGATCGGTACCACCAAAAAATCCATACTTCCCCTTTCCTGGTACTCCACAACCCATGGTTCCCCCACATCCACATGCGGGGGTAAATTTTGTTCAACCTTCTGCCTCTCAACAATACCATAATTTTGAACACTTGAATACATCCAACCCAACTCATCCATCGAACAATACCAAGAAGAAAGGAACGAATAGGAATAGCAACTATCTTGGTCAAGGCAGGAATCATCCCCCATAACATCAACCCCCTGGGGGCAACCAGAACCAAGGGAACCAAAACCCCCAAGGGGGCAATAAAAACAAATGACAAGGGTGAAATAATGTTAAAACCATCCACCCTTGTGCCCTTTGTGGTGAGTTCGGTCATTACACTCACCATTTCCCCCAGATCACTGATTTCAAACAGTTGAAAGACTCAGGTAGTCTTCCCCCTACCCCTACACAAATGGCCCCTCAACAGGCACCACAACAGTATGTGAAACAACCCCCTCCCGTCGTACTACAAAATCCTATTCCACATCAAGGCATGATAAACACCCAACAAGATGCACAGCGTCCCCCACCTCAGGTGGGACAATACCACAACCCTAACAATCCAGCAGAGCGAACGATTCTCCTCACCAGTGAGGAAGAAATTCTTCTGCAAACACGCAATCTTCAGTATCATACACTAGCTGAGTCTACTCCTATCTCTTCTGAGACAAACCCGTCACCAACGGGACCCCCGTTGGTGATGCCTCGCCCTCCCACCGAACCACCATTACGCATCCCTCGCATCCCCTTGCGTAGGAATGTCCACAACCCATAGGCAAGGGCCGCTCATAACTATAGCTTGGTAGATAACTTAGCACAATCACCAGCTGCCATGTCAGTTCTGGAAGTCCTCCAGACTTGTCCTACACAGTGGAAATCACTACTTTCCGCCTTGGGGGCAGTCGACCCTGCTAATACTTGACTCATCACCTTTGACCTCGATAGCTGTGAACCTCGTCTTCCTTCTTTGGTTGCTATTCAAATACCAGTAAAAATATGAAACATCACCATTCATTGGTGTATCATCGACGAGGGTGCATCTACATGCATCATGTCCAAAACAGTATGGAAGAAACTTGGTTCCCCAAAACTCATACCCTCCGCCATTACATTACGAGCTTATGACGGGCGACCATCATCTCCCGAAGGGCTCTTTCAAAATGTCCCCGTTGAACTTGGAGGCAAAACCATTCTCATTGATATCAAAGTTATCGATGCCCCACTCGATTAAAATATCTTGTTCGGACATAGCTACATGTATGATATGAAGGCAGTGGCATCTTCCATATTTCGAACAATCATGTTCCCCCACAACGGAAAGATTGTGACCATCGACCAAGTCTCACATTATGAGCCAAACCCATCGGCCAATCTTGATAACATTCTTCCTCTCATCCACACCAACCACGACACATACCACTCGTACAGATGGGTCCTGGAATTTTCAAAGATCCATCCTTATTAGGGACATACCATGGAGCACCTCCACTCCTTCCCCCTAATCAAGTATGCGTCGTTACATCTAACAAAACTTACACAGAGGATGCTCGTCCTCCCCTGGAGGCTTCAATCATTCCTGACATCTCAATAGCCGCAGAACCACTCCAATCGGAACCTACTGCACACTCATCGACCTCCACAGTCCACGAACCCACACCCCCTCAAGGACCTAGTCCCATTTGGGAGACAGTTCCCCGACCCCTCACTCAAATTCCCTTCTTTTACCCACCACCCAGTGTAGAATCTTTCCAGGTAGCTACAACGCTCACACTACCCAATATGGTGTTAGAAATCCCAGTGTGGTATTTACATCCACCTGAGATGATCCCTCTCCCACAGGAAGGCCTTCCCATGGCGATTCCTGTCCTCACCCCCACCACCCCCACTACCCCCATACTCCCTACCCCCCCTGCTACAGCTGGGGGTAGGAGAAAGAAGAAGGAGCCTGCAGCTCCACTCCCTCCGCGCATTCCGCCACCTTGCGCATTATGTGAGAAAGAGGGCCACCAAACCAACAACTACCCATCCCTACCTGAATTATGGAATTTGATTCCCCCCAATCCCACTCCACCAACACCCGTCACTACTGCAAGTACCACTATCACCAACCCTTCCAGTAGTAAAGGGTTGAGAACTAAATTTGTGTGTGCTATATGTTCAGAATATGGCCATTACACTCACCATTGCCCAACACTGCCACGTTTTCGGCAGACGTTAGCGGTTGTACGCCA
Organism: Picea engelmannii; assembly: GCA_009831015.1. Taxonomy (NCBI): domain Eukaryota; kingdom Viridiplantae; phylum Streptophyta; class Pinopsida; order Pinales; family Pinaceae; genus Picea; species Picea engelmannii. Next base: position 322,113 of record ML787040.1, read on the forward strand.
GAACTTCCAGAACAACCCACGCCCTGCCAAGTCCTCTTCAAACATAAATGACATTCGCTATGTCACCACTACAGTCAATGAACGTATGAGATGCCCTTGCTCTCTCTGTGATTCATTAACTCACTTTACATACCAGTGTCCTATGATCCTTTCCTACAAGCAACGTCAAGTAGCCCTGCGTCACCAACCCACAGAGGCAATAATTGAAGTTACTTCACCACTCGAGGATCGTCATGTCATTTCTCCAGAGCCTGAGGCACTCCCATCACCTCCATGGTTCTTAAATGATGTCGCTGAGGATTTACCTCGCAACCCCCCCAACTCCCCTGTTCATACGGCAACCCTCCACCCAACCACCACAGGTACCCCCTAGTACTTCAACATATGGTTCATGTCGACTGAACCCTCACCCTCTGCTTGTACCCCTCCCCTTGCTTCTCCAGCAGGGGGCAATCACACTAGCATTGAGATCACTCATCACGACCCCTTATATTCCTGTCGTTTCCAAAACGACGAGGAAATACTGGAAGAGCTACACAGCCCAGACTCTCCCTGGGACACACTACATCACCGTGCACTCTTCCTCCCACAGGAAGCCCTCATGCCTCCTAATCAAAACCCCGTGTACGCAGTCGAAACCAAAGATTTTATCCCATCTGGGCCTATCGATTGGTTCAAAAATCCCATTCCTACCCCTGACGCGTTCGAAGAAGGTAGCATGGCTAACATTTCCCCCACCATCAAAATTGACATCTCCATTAAAAACGGCGTCGTCGAAGAAATCATCATTGGAGATGCTTGCACTCCTCAGGAAGTTGCCGCATATAAAGCCCTCTTCCAGGAATACCGAGACATTTTCGCCTAGTCATACACAGAGATGCCTGGTCTTGACCCATCTATTGTCGAACATCGCATAGACACCTAGCCTGACATCACACCAGTTCGCCAGAAACAACGACCGATACACCCTTCCAAGGCCGCGGCTATCAAAGTCGAAATTGACAAATTACGTACGGCCGGATTTATTTATCCCATCGCTTACAATTGATGGTTTTCCAACCCTATACCCATCGACAAAAAACATGGCACTATCCGCGTTTGCACAGACTTTCGTGATCTCAATAACGCATGTCCAAAAGACAACTTCCCAACGCCTTTCATCGACCATATTATCGACGACTGCGCCGGCCACGAGGCTCTCTCCTTTATGGACAGATTCTCTGGCTATAACCAAATTCAAATCCACCCAGCCGATCAATACAAAACCGCATTCATTTCCCCGTGGGGTACTTTCGCATATCGTGTCATGCCTTTCGGCTTAAAAAATTCCGGCACAACCTTTCAGCAGGCGATGACATACATATTTTATGATCTGGCTGAAATCATCCTCACCTACTTGGACGACCTCACAACTCGCTCCAAGAAACGCACCCAACATCTTGATGATTTACGAATCATTTTTCAACGGTGTCGTCAATATAACATCCGCTTGAAACCTCTCAAGTGTGTATTCTATGTCACCACTGGGCATCTCCTCGGTTTCATCGTTTCCAAAAGTGGCATTACTATGGACCCCCTCAAAGTCAAATCCATCATCGAAATTCCACCTCCACGGAATTTACGACAACTACAGAGTCTGCAGGGCAAAGCTAACTTCCTCAGACGCTTTGTTCCTGATTACGCCATACGCGCACATGGTTTCCTTCGCTTACTACGTCACGACATCCCCTTTCATTGGGACGATTATGCCCAACAGTCATTTGACGATCTCAAAACAACACTTTCAAATGCACCTTTGATTAGTGCACCTGACTATAATCACGACTACATCCTCTACATATCAGCATCAACTGTATCAGTAGCCGGCATCCTCGTCCAGCTCGGAGATGACAATCATGAACATGTAATTTACTACATTTATAGGAACCTCTCAGGACCACCCTTGAAGTACAAACACGAAGAGAAACTTTCTCTCATAGTCGTCCTCGCAGTCTAGAAACTACGCCATTACATTCTGCTTCGGACCACCAATGTCATCGCAGACTCCAACCCTATGCAATACTTGCTCAGTCGTCGATAAGTTAACGACAAATTCGCTCGATGGATCGTTATCCTTCAAGAGTACAACCTCGAGTTCTCAACACCTAAGAGTAAGAAGGCCCTCGTTCTTGCTGAACTTGTCACGGCCCTCCCCTCTGACACCACCAATACCCCCATCAACACTGACTTTCCTGACGAACATCTCTTTTACATCACTTCCGATGACCCTTGGTATGGCGACTTTATCGTCTACCTACGAACTCAAAAATTTGGTCAACACCTTTCACGAGATGATCGTCGGCGTATTCGCCATCAAGCCCCCCGCTATCTCCTCATCGAAGACATCCTATATCAGCGGGGTGTTGACACCATTCTTCGTCGTTGCCTGACTATTGACGAAGCCGACAGAGTCTTAAACGACTGCCATAGCGGTGCATGTGGGGGCCACCTTTCGGGTATCTCCACGGCTCAGAAAATTATCTGAGCCGGTTACTTTTGGCCTACATTGTTTCACGATTGCATTCACGCCATGAAACGATGTGAGCAATGTCAGCTCTATGCCAACAAAGCCCACGCTCCCCCCGCCCTTCTTCACCCCGTCATTACGGCCGACCCCTTTTGTAAATGGGGCATCGACTTTATGACTTGTAATCCTCCCTCCAGCAATGGTCACAAATACATTGTTGTCGCAGTTGATTACTTCACCAAATGGGCCGAAGCTATGCCCACTTTCAACAACACCGCTGACACTGCAACGCGTTTCTTCTTTAACCACGTCATATCTTGTTTTGGCGTACCACTCCAACTCGTTTCCGACCATGGGAAACACTTTTAGAATGAGATCTTCATTGAACTCTCTACTCGGTTAGGATTCTCTCACGAGTTCACCTCACCATATTATCCTCAGTCAAATGGACAGGTCGAAGCAGTGAACAAAGTCCTCAAGACCATGTTACAACATACGGTTAATAAACATAAAACCAATTGGCATCATATGTTATTTTCCACGCTATGGGCTTATCGAACGACAGTAAAGACCGCTATAGGTTTCACGTCCTTTCATTTAGTCCATGGGGTCGAGGCAACTCTTCCCATCGAGTGCGAAATTCCCACCCTACGCACCGCAATTGAGATATTACCAGACACCGCTCCAATGGAGCAGCGATTGCTGAACTTGGAATCGCTGGATGAAGATCGCCGATCTTCATTACAGAACAACGAGGCTGCTAAAAAATGATCCAAAGCTACCTTTGATTGCCATGTCAACCTTCGTTCATTCCACGAAGGTGACCTCGTCTTGGCCTATGATATCACTCATGACACATTTGGCCACGGCAAATTCGAATCACTTTGGCATGGCCCTTACATCATCCAACATTGCCTCACAAAAGGCCCATACATCTTGGCCTCCCCAGAAGGCCTCTCACTCAAGGAACCCGTCAATGGGTTATACCTTAAGAAGTTTTATGCTTAAAAGTAGTCACACTACTTTAGGTCATTTTCTTTTTTCTAGTGTTTTTAATCTTTTTTCTCTCTCAGCTCTCTCATATAAACTACCCTTTTGTGCTATTGACAGATGCTTCCTTCACCATCTTACCACATTGGTTACGCCGACGGCGCCAGCCATTGGACACAAAATCTCACTTCGGCGGCTTGGGCTTTATATACCCCCTCACATGAAATGCTACATTCCAGCGGCATCTGTTTGGGACCAGCAACCAACAACCAAGCCAAATACACTGTGGTCATTGGTCTCCTGGCCGACGCCCAGCGTCATCATATTCGTCACCTTAGCGTCTTCCTCAACTCTCAACTAGTCGTTCTCCAGCTCAACAATGTATACCGTGTACACGATCCGTGCCTCTTTCGCAAATACCTGCAGGTTAGACTGTTATCTCGACATTTTGATTCCATTACATTTACACATATTCCAAGAAAATTGAATCAAACAACAGATGAAATAGCTAACATGGTGTTAGATTGGCATATATCACATCAAGATACACACACATAAAACATCTCATACATCCTGTCACAGCATATAGATAAGATAGACATCATCATCATTATCAACAAAAAACATATGTAAACAATACCCGGATCCCAAAAATGATGTATACTCATATATATATATATATCAAGGCCTATCAGGCCATCCAAATGTTTACATACAAAAAATACATATGCCCGCAGGCCGGTGCCACACCTCGGTACAAAATCGGCTCACCAGCCTATATACGATCAAAAAGTATACAATATACATCTATCAGGGGGCCTCTATTGCACCCCCAGCTGCTCCTCCCTTAGGAGGAGGTGGTGGCCCACCCCCACCTACCCCAGGCGGTGGTGGTGGAACACCTGCAGGACCCTCCTACCCCGGCGGCAGGCATCCACTAGTCATGGCGGCAAGCACATCTGCTCGTCGCACGATCGACCGCCATGGTGGAGGTAACCCTATGCACTACTCCAGGAACCCCTCATCCTGGATACGGATCCACATGCCCTCAGGCACGTCCTTTAACACCGTCTCCAAGCAACGACGTATATCATAAAAGTCACCTCCGGCCGCTACCGGAGGAGCGTGTGATGGCCCCACACCAGGGTCATCAAATCAGCGCCTCCTCGTCGGTCTCTCGGGCTCTGCTAGTGCCCCCGCGGCCTCATCCCGCCGACGTCTCCCTCCACACAGTGGTCTCTCCAGCTCTCGCTGAGTCGGTGCTCTTTGGAACTCCACCTCACGCCCGCGAGGTGCCAAATCTGCACATGCACAAAACAACCAACACACGATCGTATTAGTATCTATCATCATAAATATAAACTGGTATATCAAAATCACAACATAAATGAAAACGTACAAAACTCAACATACCTCAGTGATCAAAAACCTCCCCAGGAGGAAATACCACATCCGGATCATCCCGAAAGTCCACCCCAGCATAGGGGTAGCGAAGTATGACCTACGACATCTACCACCATATTCGCACCGCCTATGCCGTAAAGTAATTCCCACCTTCGCCACCACCGTGGCGAACCAAAACTGATGACCACCGCCTCAAGTGGGGCTTTTTCACCTATGGCGCCTCCAGTATAACCCTCGGGCGCAGCATCAACACCCTCTCCAGAAACCAGGCTACCAGGATAGAGTCGAACGCAAACTCCCCGGTACCTGTGGACTGACAACGGTCCAGCTTCGCGATCATCCGCGCATGTAGTGTCAAACCCTAGGCGAACCGCTAACGACCCACCACCACCCTCTCCAGCACCAACAGCTGGCCACCACTGATCCGTTGGGTCGCAAGTGACCCATACACCCGAACAATCATCGCCGCTATGCAACAATGCAACAAAAAATCTATCCCGCTGATACTCACTACAGTCCTAGACATGTAGTTCTCGCCCGAGCAATATCGCTCGGCAACCTCCTGCAGCTGTGTACCCCTCGGCATCACAGGCTCTGCCAGTAGTGGTGTTCCCCAAAAGGGGAGCCCAGTCAAAAAATAAATATCCTCCACCGCAATGAAGGGGATCCGCTCTCCTCGCACGAGGAAGCAGTGTAGGTCTGGACTCCACATCTGGAGCAAGAACTACAGCAAGTACTCCTGTGCCCGTATCAATGGGGACTCAAAGAACTTTAGCAACCCACTGGTTGCTAAAGCCACTCGAACCGCAGGCCCTGCATTGGCCACAACATCTCGCAACTGTGACCAGTCTCACTCACGCCACCGGACATCCATAATCACTGCTAGCCACCTGCACACAACACAGAGTCCTATATCAGCTTATGCAACCATTCAATGCATCAAAAAGACTCATTTTTTACCCCGTAAAACTTGCCTCAAAGGCGCATTTTCTTTACCCACAAGCGTGCACATATGCGTGCCTGTTCACTACACAGGCGCGCATATCTACACGCCTATTCATTCAATAGGCATGCTCGCAAGTGCACCTGTTCATTGCATAGGCACGCTCTTGAGCGCGCCTGTCCAAGTTACAGTCGCGCACTAGTGCGCGACTGTCCACCCCACAGGTGCGCCTCTCGGGTGCGCCTTAAATTTCTACTCGCGCACACTAATGCACGTCAATTTTGTGGACAGGCGGGCACATATGCATGCCTTCCACTGAATCGCCCGCACATGCGGGCCCACATCCTATGAAAAAACCCCTTAAACCCCTTGTATGTCCCCCCGCACCTACCCTGCCCAAAAATTGGAAACCTATTTCTATGCAAGATGATCAGACCACTAACCTGATACTCGCACACCGTCGATCGGATACCCCGTGCTCCCTGAAACTCCAAATCTCCTCTGCAATCTGCTCGTCCAGTCACTATAGCAGTAGGTACAAATGAGGTGGCACTGTGGGCCCTACAACTATATATAGGCCCTTTTCCAAACTTCCACTCAACATTCTGGGAGCCCAAAATGTCCATTTTTCAAACTGTCTTCAACCATGGGATCAGCATCCCGCCACCTATGTCACGGCTGTCCTTGGGTCACTTTTCGTCCGAAGCCCCCGGGATTCCTTTTTTTCATATCATGGTCAGGTACGCACGCGCATGGTCACATTTGTCAAATACATGCTCATATCTTTGATTCTCTTCAGATATTGTTCACTTTGGGTATTTGGTTGTTATGTGCGTAGGTACTTGCTCATCGGTCATCGACATCATCCCTTCAGGTATATATTCAGCACTGGCATGTAGTCTATCCCACTGTATTGCATTTACATTTCCAGTCACACCCTCTGATATTAGCCTTTAGGATCCTCATTCCCAACTCTGCAGTACCCACACCTCCATTTGCATCTTCGGTACTGTAACCCGGTAGCATCCTCACCCACATGAGTTGTCCCAGTCATAGCACCCTTTGGCACTTTTGACACTCATGATGTTTTTCATTACCCTTTAGCGATGGGAGTCCCGATAGTCTTTCATCATGTCGTGAATCAACCACATACTCTTTCTCTTCATTTTTCTAGCTTTCCCACATGGACTCCTGGATTATCTCTTTATGGTTCTATTTTTTACCTGCACCTCCGTAGGATCATGAGCCCTTCATTTCATCCACACTCAGTTTGCCCATCTGCAAACCTACCCTCATTTCACCTACCTCATACAGAAACTCACCAATGGGGCCCCCACCCTTCATCAGTTTCCCAAGACAATTCTACCCTCCCTGAGGCACGCATTTCACACCGGGGCACCCATTTCTGTATTTGTACTTTTTCCCCAAAATTATTTATTATTTATTGTACAAACACCTTTATTTCCAGTCATTACATTCTTTGTCTTCACCGTTGGCGACTTGGTTTCTTTTGGCCACACACAACCCATGTCACCCTTGGTTGGAGCATTACTTATCATTTACCATTGCTGGCATTGTCCATATCTTCAGAGTACTCCACAGGTCGGTTACCTCTACCCTCTGAATTTGTTCACCTTGTCCCACCTCTGGCACAACTTAGCACCGGTCTTGTCGTCCCCCTGACACTCGACCTTGTTACACGATTGCGGCCACTGTTTCTCTCATACATCCTCCAGCCAAGGGCAGTCTTGAGTCATCCCACTTCTTGACTTCATCCATGTACCTCTGCTACTTCCTCACCTCAGTAGATTCCACGGAGCCCTTTTTGCTTCTAGGAGTCGCGTCCCCCTTTTTTCGACATCAGCACACTTTTCCAGAAGGGCGACAGTATCTTGATTCTCATTCTCTATTTTAATGAGAGATCTCGGACGGCACAGGGTGAAACACCATTGCTCCCTGCTGTCGTTGGCCCCCATAACATTTGACACCAACACTCTCTCATGTTATGGTGGGTCTTACTTTGCGACTATTGTAGTTATTTTTGTCATTTGTCGAAGACCTCTGAACTTGGTAGGGCCATCAATGCCCACATCATCATCGCTGCTTATTACCGCGATCATTGCCTATTATTCAAAGTATGTTCCTTTGCAGAATTGTCTTCTGCCTTTATCATTACCACCCCCGAGGGCGCTGCAGTTGTCTACACCAACACTTACATCATCTTTTTTCAGAGTTACATAACACGAGCATGGGGCATGCCTGCCTCGTTTGTACACAGTTGTATATTTTTCTGCACAACTATCAGAAGGTCGGGTCCTATCGGTTCCTTTTTCCTCCAAATGGATCACTCCGAACGGTCCCACTATTACTCTCCCTTACAACAACATTCTCAGTAGAAGAAACATTGATGTATTTCGGCTATACGTTTTCTCCTAACCTCATCCATTAGGGGGCATCTGTTATCACCGAAATTTCGTCCGCACATGGCGACAAGAACTCTGCATCGTCAAAACAACAATGAAGTCATTCATGGCACTGAATTAATTTCACAGCATTCCAGAAGGGTCAAAAACTATACAAAGTAACCAAAAATTGAAGGGAGCTTTACAATAGTTTGGTGCGCGTGCACAGGCACAGGACAAAAACATATGATGCGCGCATGCGCGCACGACGTGCGTCTGTCAACGCAAAAAATCATGCACCTGCTAATATGGCACATTTATTGAATTGGCCGGCCTCCCAACCACTTTCGGACCAGCTCCCAATCTGATTTGACTCCCAAATCCGAGATGAATCCACAGGGTAGGCGGGTTAATGACCTAATGAAGCCCTAAAGAGCCCCTTTTCACACTTTGAAGAGGTTACATAATCGCCCGGTGATCTGCTATAAAAAGACATGAAGGAACATTGTTTTCGCAAGGAATTCCAAGTATTGTTATGCTGCTAAGATTGTCAAGGGTTCATTCTTTGACGATAACACATCGACAACATTTCATAGAGCCATTTGCCTCTCCATTGAGTGGATGTGCTGGGATTTCTTTCACCATCAGTCTTATTTCTTCGCATTGTAAGGAAAGCAAGTTTGTGAGGGCCTCAAGAGCCTTCCTTTGGGGGAAGAAGGAACCACAGTTCCCTTCCTTCATCATGCTCTAGTTTCATCAATTGATCAGCTCAAAACCATTGGTGATATCGATGTCTTTTTTGTGTTTATTGTTTCTTTATCCGTATGTTCACAGTTTAGTTTGTTTTCATTTAATTCTTGCTTGTAGTTTGTTTTGTTTCCTCTAACCCTTTCCTCCACAGCTGTCATGCTCTGCAAGACCCAACAGGGCATGTAAGCACCCTCG
>ML787040.1:331352-352456 GCA_009831015.1 Picea engelmannii
TTCTTTATCCGTATGTTCACAGTTTAGTTTGTTTTCATTTAATTCTTGCTTGTAGTTTGTTTTGTTTCCTCTAACCCTTTCCTCCACAGCTGTCATGCTCTGCAAGACCCAACAGGGCATGTAAGCACCCTCGATTTGCTCACAAGGTGACGAACTGGGTGCGAACAACATCCTTTCTCAATTGTAATCTTCAAACTTCTACCTCCCTCTCTCAATCTCTGAGAGATAGTTACAATTGTTTATCTTCTTTACATGCCACTTGAAAAATCAATTCAACTTATAAATGTCATTTGATGCCCACTTCCTAATGACAATAAATTGGTTCAATAGTTATTGTAGATGCACCATACAGATGTTGCTTTTGATCGTGTAATCCCTTGTACATTTTGTCAATTCATTGAGGTTAATATATGCACCCTCAAAGAAACCATTAGGATCGATCTATTCCATGGTATCATTGAGTGCTATTCTACCAAGACTCTCAATCAACTTAGTTCTCAATCATTCGACTACTCATAGACCATACTACACGAATAATTGACCAATAAACATTCTTAGAACCTTTTAGGTTTTTGTTGACATGTTCTAGAAACATGCATCCATTATTTCCATTATTTGTCCATCAATGTGATCTTCAAGTCAATTATGCATAGTTCAGTAAATGTATTACTTCCATATTAGGTCAGTTCTCTCCTAGTGGAACTTCCCAACAAAACTTCGTACTTAGTCGCACTCTGACCCAATTGACTATTTGACTTCTTACATGATTCCTTATTATTCCTAGGAAATGTTTAATTTGTCTACTTAAATTCCTTTAATATCATGATTGATCTCCACATATTTTTGTTTCCATCATGCACTTGTGGAGAAAATATACTTGTATATCAAAATTTACAAAGATATATTTCAATAAAGATTAGTAATTGATAATGAAAATTGTTTTACAAAATAAATGACTTCTCAAAATACAAGTCAAAGGGTGAGTCAAGTAATAGGTTGTGACTTTTAATTGAATATGTTAATTGGGTCTATCTCAAGTGTCAGAGAGGACAATTTCGTCTCTACCCCACCTAGGACCAAACTACACTTTTGACATGTTTTGTTTTCATAAGAAGACTATTGATTAGGACTCTTCATGAGTTAATTTTTTATTGGGGATGGAAAGGTAACAACAATCTCATTGTAGCACATATTTGTGTGTGTAACCTCTAACCAAAATTTTGGTTGGTAACCTACCAAAAGTAATCAATTGTTAACCTACTGGAAATTTGTTGGTAACAAAGAGAGAATCTATTTCTCTCTCTCTCTCTATACCCCCAACTCTGTCCACTCGCCGCTCTTTGTTCTACTATTTTTCTTGCATTGTGAAGTAATTATTTTGTTAGTTAATGTTTAAAATCCATATAGTTTATAAGTTTCACCTTTCCATATTAATTTCAATAATCTATTTTGAATATTTTTGACACAAGCACATAGCTACATTAACCATTGAACAGATAATAACATATACATTCCATTGACTAGTAAGGCATAAAGTTCCATTTGAAGCTCTATTTTTACTAGTTTTGTAGATGCCTTATGACATTTTCCTATATCCCTTGGATTTATCCATCATTTGAGATATTTTTTAGTATATACAAATTTATTTACTTTTGTTTAGGGATATTTATATTTACAAAATTTTGTGTGTTGGTGTAATTTACTAGTATTGTGGCATTGTTGCTCTTTGAATGAAAAGAAAAAGAACTGAAAGCAATCTTGCAAAAAGGTAGAATTCATTTTGTTATCAAATATAAAAAACCATGAGTAAGATGGAATTGAATTGAAAAGAGTGAATATGGAATTGTACTTAAAAAAGAATAATCTACTATATATATGGAACAATTATTTCTTAAGTGCATCATATTTTTGAACACAATTTTGTAGTGTACAAGAAATATTCATCACCAAGAGTCATTTATATTTGGACTAGGTTGAAAAAACACATCCTGAAACCATCTAGTGAGACCTATTGATAATGGGTAAGTAAATCTCCCCCTATGCTTCACATGTCCTACATATTGTCACGAGTCTTGGTCACATCTCTGTGTAAGACATGAGTGACCTACTTGTGTAGTAAACTACTAAAAAAGGAACCAGTCTCCGACTTTGGTGGTCTTTTCCAATGTCTTCCACTTTGGTGGTCTTTTCCTTACCTTCTAGTTAACAAAAACTCTTCATAAGTGAATTGATATTTCATTGAATTTCTATTTAACAGTATTTTTAATGGTATATCAATGTTCTGTAGAGTGATCTCCTTCTCCATTCTCAAATGATTTAGCCAAGAATTGGCATATTTATGCCAACCCCCATTAAGCAATAGGTAGCAAATTTTCTTTCACATTAGTAGTCTCTTCTGCCTGTACATTAGGTACCTAGTTTTAGTCATTCTATTAATGGGGAAATAACTAATTATATGAGGATAGGATAGGTTACTTATGATATTAATTATAAGATCAAAAATTATAAACACTTTTGAATTTTCTCAGTATTTCTCCATGATTATATAGAAATGTTACAACCCAAATCTTCAAATCCATATATATAATAAAACAAGATTGATGAGTGTATCAAAAGGGGTTTATTTTTTTCCCAGGGCCAACATTCATACGATTTACAATTTTTTTAAAGGTAAAAATAGGTTTTGGACATGGAGGGATATGATGTTATGAAGATTAAACTCTTTGTTTTGGGGATTCTAATGCATTACATTATATGCGGTCTTTGTGGATCCAACCATAGGAAACTTTTAAGGATTATTAAATAAATGTTCTAATATGTTTTTTTAGTGGATCCAACCATAAGTAAATTTTAATGAATCCACTTTCTTGTTGTTTTCTGAATTGATTTCCCTTGGTGAACCCAACTTTCTAATTTCAATGACTTCTTTGTGTGGGTTTTGTTGATTATTATGAAAAGATTGTGATTTTATCTTATGTCCCTTATCCCTTTAGTCATTAGTCCTTTCCTGAGCAATCGATCAAGATCCAAATTGACGGTCGTAGCTTCGGTGTTTAAAGACCTATAGATTGAAATGCCCTACTTTTCTGTGCGTGTATGATGAGTGAAGAATAAGAATATGCCATGTTGTCTATGGACCCCTTACTTATCTTTTAGTTGATTGATTCATGGATGAATATTTAGTATTTTCATCTTCTTCTTTGATGTGGATAGTGAATGATAAACCTCTTAGTGGAATGACAGTCCCTTGGCAAACCCAACTTCTGATTTCAATGACTTCTATGTGTGGGTTTTATTGATTATAGTGAAACGATTGTGGTTTTATCTTCTATCCCTTATCCATTTAGTCACCGGTCCATGCTTGAGCAGTCATCCAGGAGCAGAATCGATGGTCATCACTTTGGTTTTTAAAGACTTATAGATTCAAATGCCCTGCTTTTCTATGCATGGATGACGAGTGAAGGATAAGAATCTTCCATGTTGTCTATGGACCCATTAATTATCTTTTAGTTGATTGATTCATGGTTGAATGACCAGTATTTAGGTCTTCTTCTTTTATGTGGATTGTGAATGATAGACCTCTCAGTGGAATGACAGTCCCTTGGTGAACCCAACTTCTGATTTCAATGACTTCTATGTGTGGCTTTTATTGATTATTGTGAAAAGATTGTGGTTTTATCTTCTGTCCCTTATCCCTTTAGTCATCAATCCATACCTGAGCAGTTGGCCAAGAGCCGAATCGACGGTCATCACTTCGGTGTTTAAAGACCTATAGATTCAAATGCCCTTCTTTTCTTTGCATGGATGATGAGTGAAGGATAAGAATCTTCCATGATGTTTATGGACTCCTTACTTATCTTTTAGTTGATTGATTCATGGCTGAATGACCAGTCTTTGCGCCTTCTAATGAGCGAGTACCTATGTGGATTGATTGTTTAAAACTTTGATTTCTCTCTGCATTTTTAATTGCTTGAGCTTGTGTACATCTTTGGATTTTTATTGATAAATTATGCATTGTGGATAGATATTGAGGAGTGATGTCAACAAGAGATTATCCAAACATTCCTCGCAAACACTCTAGGCATTATTGATGCAGGTGTGGGTGATCATACACCTCCGACTCCCCCGCTTTTAGGATCGCTCTCAAAATCCCTTCTTTGAGCCGAGCAGCTCTTTAGATTCCCAAGTGGAATCCCTGTCAAAACATGACCCGGTCCACAGGTCCTTTATTCACCTGCACGGCCTCTGCACCTAACCGAGACCAATTTCCCTACAGGAAAACTCTTATCGGGCTTCGGGGTTTCGACTTTTACGCTATCGAGAATCACAGACCCTTTGAATTCCCGATCCCCGAATCACTGATGCCCTTTTACTTGGCCTTAGCCCCTCCTCGCTACACTCTGGTCCACGTGACCATCATCCCATACGACCACCGTCATATGACTGTAGCCTTGTATCATCCTTATCGGGATTCTCCGATCCCCGACGTGCCTTGGCCCTCCAAGCCAAGCCATGGCCAATGTGACCGATCCTCGTGACTGTACCCCTGTGCCGTCGGGGCTACGGGATTCGCAGTTCCGCAATGCAGAGTTCTCACCCCCACGAAATCCCTGATTCTCCGAATCCCAATGCGTCGATCCTCTGATGGGTCTCGGGCAATGACCTGCCAACGGTCCTGTTACCTATCTCAGAAATCTTCCACCTGTTCTCCTCCTTTGTTGTGATGACAGCTGGCTCCCACGCTCCAAGGCCTTGTCGGGAAATCGCGTATCGCGATTTTTCAATGCACAAAACTCTCTTCATCGGGATCCCCGATATCTCGATTCCTGATTCTTCCCATGTGACTACCACCTGTCCTTCACGCCGACTCCCGTCGCGGCCTTTCCCCTGTGCATTTATGATTTCCACGCACCCTCCTACATGGACGATCCCGATTATGTCGGGATTTCAGGATTTTCGACGTCCCGTTCCTCATGTCCTCAGGAACTCCGATTTCCCGATTGACGATATGCCGACGAGCATTTTATCTCCGATACTTGTCCCTCAATGGACGGCTCAGATCTCGTCGGGGTTTTCACTTGGATTTCCCCATTATCTTTGTCCACGAGAATGTCGATTTCCCAATGCCAAATGCCGATGGCACTGGATCTCCACCACGTGTCCTCTGCCCATGGATGGTCCAGATCCCATCGGGATTTTGCAACTTGTGCTATCCCAGTTCTTACGACCCCGAGAACTCCGATTTCCCGATGGCCGATATCCCGACTGCTAAACCATGTGCAGCTCCAGCTCGATCCAACGGCTGACGGGATGTCCGCTCCAGATATGACACCTCAGATCAATCCTCCTCGTGCACTCCTCCTCCTAAGGCTATCCTTCGCACAACTTCTCCTGATCTAATGGATGTCAGGATTTCTTTCATGAGATCCGACGACTGTCGGTCCTTCTCTATTGTGCGCTTCTTCTGGCGCTCCCTAGACGTAGAATTTCAACAATCTAGAATCTATCCTCCTGTCGATCGAGCGGTTGTCGTTGCTCCTCCTGAGCTTCGTGCATCTCTTTTCTTCCTATGCTTGGAAGAATCTCTGAGTCTCAAAGGCCTCGACCTTTGTTTAATTACCCTGCGAGCTCCTCGAACTTGAGTCTCGCTGCGCGTATAAACGCTTACTCCTCCTAAGCTCTCCTTTCTTTGAATCCTCAAATGACTCTTTGATGTCTTCCCTCCTTGCAGGACCTCTACGCACACATGGTGCTGTCTCTCCTGAGCTTCTTCGAGTGCTCAGACCCCTTGGGGGATTTTTCCTTGCTTCTCCCTCAAATGAAGGATAAGATGCCTTCCTGGCTCTCCTGATCAAGAAACCTAAATGGTTGAGTTCCTTGGGTATCCAATAACCCTGTGAGAATCCCTCAGTGGATTCTTCCTCTATCTTTCAGAACTCAAAGAGTTCTTTCCTCAGCTATGCCGGCTTGCACACTCCCTCCTGGTGGAGTATCTTCTCCTCTTTCACAGAACACTCAATAGTTTTGTCTTCCTGTGCACTTATGAACTTCGCTTGATGCCCACTTGGCAGAGCTCTACAGAATCCTCAGTGATTCTGTCTGCAACTGTGTCTCATCTACATGACCTTGCCTCTAAGGTATTCAACAACCTTGAGGTCTTTCTCCTGAGTTCTTGACTTCAATCTCTGTGCCTCAGCACGTCTTTGTCTGACTCCTCAGAGTTCAGAAGTGCATCCTCTGTGCACGGCTATCAGAACCTCAACGTTCTGTCACACCCTCCTGGTGTGAAGCCTCAAAGACCTTCAACCTGAAATCAAACAAACCCTGCAAATGCACAACTACAACATACACTCACAATATAAAGGGAACACACACAGACATCCATATAAGACAGAACACATGTAGGAAAAAACTACTTCTATATTAAAAATGGAAAATTGCCTGTATCTTTACAATGGTGTCCCTGAGCTCCTCTCGAATCTTCTCCTATACCTCAACTCATCTCTCTTTTCAAATGAGATCTCCAAATCTCTTTTACCTGAGAGGCTCTTTCCTCCAGGTTCACCTACTCTTTTTAATTACATTCAATTACAAAGAATGGGTTGTCTAGTCCAAGATTGGATCTAGATCTCAGCCATTCTTGGCATTAAAGCCGATCCTACCTAACGCCTGCTCAAAGGCATGGCTTTCTTGGCTCACCAGCCTAGACAATTCAATTACATTCAATACAAATTCAAATGAGGCTGCGCCTCCCTTTTTGCATATGAATGCGTGCACGCTGACGTGGCTAGCTGGCTGGCTGCATGGAGAGATGCTCCTGCATCATACTCCATAGCTGAAAAATTCATGAGCTCCTGCTCATGTGCTTCCCCTGTAAGGGGTTGGAAATCCACCTGGATCCCAAACAAATCTTTGAAGTTGTTCATCCGCTCCAATCTGCTGCTGCTGCTTCTTCTGTTGTGCTGCTGCTGCTGCTACCTTTTCTCTACCCAGCTTCTCTTTGCTGGTAGTCTGCGCTGACCCCACGATCAGCCTGCTGATATCCTCGATCACTTCGTCCAGCTGCTCCAGTGTCTGGCTCTGCTTTTGCAGTCTCCTCAGCTGCACAAATTTTTGGCCATTGGGAAGATCGCTATGATCCCCCATACCTCCTTCATATGTTTCCAACTTCACCTGTTGGATGTGCACACCCTGCACTTTTACCCTCTCCTCCAGGGCTTCTATTTGATCCCACAGATCAAAAAAACAAATGTTGTCTGTCTCTTTCTCCCCTTCTTCTGCAACCTCCTCTATTGCATTGTTTTTAGCTTCATCGCTGAAAATATCGAGCCATTCCTCAGAATGCTCATTATCCTTTTCTGATCCTTCGTCTGTGAGCTCCAATGCTACAACTCTTTCTCTTTCAACCCCCTGGATGAAATCATCAAGTCGTTCCTCAGAACGCTCCTTCTCTTTTCTTTCTTCTGCTTGGGCAGTTTGCACCATCTGTACCAATTTTTCTTCTTTGACAGTCATCATCAGCTGCGATTGTTCCTCTGTTGTTGCTGCATCATTGGCAACAGAATTTTAGTCCTCCTCTAGGGAAAATGGCAGGAATATTGAAATTCCCCCAATCATCAGAACACCATCCTGATCTTCCTCCTCTTCTGTCAGTTGCATCGGCTGATCTAAATTCATCCTTGAATTTATGAGACCCTCAGATAGTCTCATATGCTCGGTCAGCTCCTCAGGCTGATCCAAATTCACCTGCTCATCCCTGCCCACCTAGCATTATGGAATGCTTCTGCTGCTTCCCTGGCAGATTATGAGATCAACTGATCCCATCTTCATCAACAACCTCTGCTGAATTTAACTCCTCTCTGAGTCCATGAGACTTTCAGATAGTCTCAAATGTTCATCTCTACCCACCTGACAGTTCAATACGCTTCCACTGCCCACCTGGAAGTCTTCGATACTTCCGTTGCCTTCCTGGCGGTCTTCAAGATCCCACAATGATCTCCTTACATCACCCAGCTGGCAATGCGAAATTCCTTCGCTGTCCTCATGACAGTCTGTGAGATCTTTAGTCGACCTCATCTTGTTTCCCTCACGAAAAACTGGAATTTCTACTTCTCTACCCTCCTGGCAGTTCTTGAGATCCTCAGATGACCCCAATTCCTCCTCTTGATCATCCCAATCATCGGGACCTTTCTCTAGTTCGCATACCTGAACCAATTCTTCATCCTTCCGCATCCGCAGTTCCATCTTCTCTATCTCTTCTCGTATATGCGTGAGCTCTCTATCCATTTCTGCAAGCTTTTCTGCCTTGCTTTTCTTCCTATGGCCTTCAGTAGCCATCCTGCTACCTCTATCTGCCTTCGTGGCAGATCTACTGCTGTCACTGCACATCAAGAGTGTCTCCAACTTCATCCTTACAGTTCTGCTGACTGTTTATGGACTGTTGCCTACCTGCAAACAAGTCCTCACAGAGTCCTCAACAACTCTATCTTCTTCTACCTCCTCTGTTCTCCTCTTGCCTAAAATATACAAGCAAGAATCCAAGCTCTGATACCACTTGATGCAAGTGTGGGTGATCATACACCTCCGACTCCCCCACTCTCAGGATCGCTCTCAAAATCCCTTCTTTGAGTCGAGCAACTCTTTAGATTCCCAAGTGGAATCCCTGTCAAAACATGACCCGGTCCACAGGTCCTTTATTCACCTGCACGGCCTCTGCACCTGGCTGAGACCAATTTCCCTACAGGAAAACTCTTATCGGGCTTTGGGGTTTCAGCGTTTATGCTGTCGAGAATCACAAACCCTTTGAATTCCCAATCCCTGAATCATCGATGCCCTTTTACCTGGCCTTAGCCCCTCCTGGCTACGCTCTGGTCCACGTGACTATCATCCCATATGACCACCATCATATGACCATAGCCTTGTATCATCCTTATCAGGATTCTCCGATCCCTGACGTGCCTTGGCCCTCCAAGCCAAGCCATGACCAATGTGACCGGTCCTCGTGACTGTACCCCTGTCCCGTCGGGGCTACGGGATTTGCGGTTCCGAAATGCAAAGTTCTCACCCCCATGGAATCCCTGATTCTCTGAATCACGATGCACCGATCCTCCGATGGGTCTCGAGCGTTGACCTGCCAACGGTCCTGTTACCTGTCTTGGAAATATGCCACCTTTTCTCCTCCTTTTCTATGATGACATCTGGCTCCCATGCTCTAAGGCCTTGTCAGGAAATCACGTATCGCGATTTTCCAATGCACAAAACTCTCATCACCGGGATCCCCGATATCCCGATTCCCGATTCTTCCCAGGTGACTGCCACCTATCCTTCATGCCGACTCCCATCGCAGCCTTTCCCCCGTGCTTTTATGATTTCCATGCACCCTCCTATATGGACAATCCTGATTATGTCAGGATTTCGGGATTTCCGACGTCCCGTTCCTCGTGTCCTCAGGAACTCCGATTTCCCGATTGACGATATGTCGAGGAGCGTTTTATCTCCGATACCTGTCCCTCAATGGACGACTCAGATATTGTTGAGGTTTTCACTTGGATTTCCCCGTTGTCTTTGTCCACGGGAATGCCGATTTCCCGATGCCAAATGCCGATGGCGCTGGATCTCCACCACGTGTCCTCTGCCCACGGACGGTCCAGATCCTGTCAGGATTTTGCAAATTGCGCTGTCCCAGTTCTTACGACCCCGAGAACTCCGATTTCCCGATGGCCGATATCCCGACTGCTAAACCCTGTGCAGCTCCAGCTCGATCCGATGGCTAACGGGATGTCCGCTCCAGATCTGATGGGTCAGATCAATCCTCCTCTTGCGCTCCTCCTCCTGAGGCTATCCTTTGCGCAACTTCTCCCGATCTAATGGCTGTCGGGATTTCTTTCACGAGATCCGATGACTTTCGGTCCTTCTCTATTGTGTGCTTCTTCTGGCGCTCCCTGGACATAGAATTTCAACGGTCCAAAATCTATCCTCCTTCCAATCGAGCAGATATCACTGCTCCTCCTGAGCTTCGTGCGTTTCCTTCCTTCCTATGCTTGGAAAAATCTTCGAGTCTCAAAGGCCTCGACCTTTGTCTAATTACCCTGCGAGCTCCTCGAACTTGAGTCTCTCTATGCATATAAACGCTTACTCCTCCTAAGCTCTCCTTGCTTTGAATCCTCAAAAGACTCTTTGATGTCTGCCCTCCTTGCAGGACCTCTACGCACACACGGTGCTATCTCTCCTAAGCTTCTTCGAGTTCTCAGACCCCTTGGGGGATTTTTACTTGCTTCTCCCTCAAATGAAGAATAAGATGCCTTCCTGGCTCTCCTGCTCAAGAAACCTAAATGGATGAGTTCCTTGGGTATCCAATAACCCTGTGAGAATCCCTCAGTGGATTCTTCCTCTATCTTTTAGAACTCAAAGAGTTCTTTCCTCGGCTATGCCAGCTTGCACACTTTCTCAATGCCCTCCTGGTGGAGTATCTTCTCCTCTTTCACAGAACACTCAACAGTTCTATCTTCCTGTGCACTTCTACACTTCGCTCGATGCCCACTTGGCAGAGCTCTACAGAATCCTTAGTGATTCTGTCTGCAACTATGTCTCAGCTACACGACCTTGCCTCCAAGGTATTCAACAACCTTGAGGTCTTTCTCCTGAGTTCTTGACTTCAGTCTCTGTGCCTCAGCACGTGTTTGTCTGACTCCTCAGAGTTAAGAAGTGCATCCTCTGTGCATGGCTATCAGAACCTCAACGTTCTGTCACACCCTCCTGGTGTGAAGCCTCAAATAACTTCAACCTGAAATCAAACAAACCCTGCAAATGCACAACTACAACATACACTCACAATATAAAGGGAACACACAGAGACATCCATATAAGACAGAACAGATGCAGGAAAAAACTACTTTTGTATTAAAAATGGAAAATTGCCTATATCTTTACAATGGTGTCCCTGAGCTCCTCTCGGCTCTTCTCCTATACGTCAACTCATCTCTCTTTTCAAATGAGATCTCCGAATCTCTTTTACCTGAGAGGCTCTTTCCTCCAGGTTCACCTACTCTTTTTAATTACATTCAATTACAAAGAATGGGCTGTCTTGTCCAGGATCGGATCTAGATCTTAGCCACTCTTGGCATTATAGTCGATCCTACCTAATGCATGCTCAAAGGCACGACTTTTCTGGCTCACCAGCCTAGATAATTCAATTACATTCAATACAAATTCAAATGAGGCTGCGCCTCCCTTTTTGCATATGAATGCGTGCGTGCTGACGTGGCTGGCTGGCTGGATGCATGGAGAGATGCTCCTGCATCAATTATCAAGAAGGAAGAACAAGAACTCCTTCAACTAAGACTCTGAGTGAGCACCAACAATCTCGTCAGAGGAGATTTTCAAACGAGTCTGTAAATAGGTCAACTGCAGAACCTGCTCAAACTAGTGTTATGGATGCAGTCTTCTTAGATAGGTTGTGCATCAATACTCCTACACATAAGAATGTAGGGAATAGATCTAGACAAGAGAATATTTTTGGTAAGTTTCTTAAATTTTGTTTATTTTTGTTGAATTTTTTTGTATTTAAATTTATGTGAGGTTAAATCTTGAAGGTATTTCAAATGTGTGTGTAGGCAATCAATTTAGAGCAAAGGGCGACAATGAGAGTGACTATCGAAAAGATTCAAATGTCGGTGCAGAGGGTGAAGGTGGATTTACGAGGCCGCATTATGAAGAAACAAAAGATTACATGCCAACATCCACATATCCTTCAGATGTTGGCGATGAACTTCCCTGGGAAGGGAATACGGAAGCAATGACGTTTGAGCAATGCTCAGGTGTTAAAAAGAGGTTGGAAAATGATTTGGCGGTATTGGAACTTCCTCAGGAGAGAAAACAAAGTTTGCAAATTTTTTTGCATTCACTGTAAAACTTTATGGATGCATATCAAAAGATGGGGCCAACCACGGACAGTTTTGTTGATCTAATGAGGTGACGAAAGTCAGAGGTGATGGGTCCTGATAAATGGGAGATAGTAAAAAATAGAGTTTCAAAAGAAGATGTCATCTCTATGTTCAATTTCAAAGAGGGCCCAAAGAGGAAAATGTTGAAGGTGCAATATTTTAAGCACCCTGACTTTGTCGAACATCTGTATAATAGATTTTTGGAGCCATATGGGAAATTTCCGTGGAACGATGAGGTTCCACACTATTTTTCAAAATACTTTTTTGTGGAGTTTTTCTTGCACATGCACATGGATTATACTAGTCTATCGTACAAATATTATGAGACTCGTAAATGACATAATTATGATTGTAAAGGGGCATATCGAAGTGCGACATTTCCGAGGCCTCCACAACCTTTAGTACCTCGCCCAACATGGGCATTTTCATCACTTTCAGAGTTCCATGCTACATCAAAAGTTGGAAAATAGGCCAGAACTGCAATCAGGGAAAATTTGAAAGCTATATTTTATGGTGTTGATGTTGGCATGAGGTGTCAGAGAGCAGAAGCCATTTCCTATGCCACATTTGTTGATAAAACAGATGTATACTTAGATGAAATGTCAGCAGAAGAAGTTTTGGAGTATGAAAAATTTTGTCGGGATGGTTGGAAGAAGGTCATTTAGAATGATGACCCAAATCGCAGATTGGTATGTGATCTATTTAAGAACATTTTGACGCATTTTATGATAGTTTACTTCGAGTTCTAGATTTAGATATCCTTGTCTCTATAGAAATAATCGATTTTTTCTTCCCATTAATTGTAGTTCGGAGATATGTTAAATGAATCTCCAGTTGGTAGGGGACTTGATTCGACAAGTTTGAATTTGGATGGATTGAATCGGGTATGTTTTTCTAATAGTTGTTCAATCTCCACTCTTTTGAATAAGAGATCGACAATGTTTATAATTTTGTATAATTGTGAACACATTGAATACTAGATTTAGTTCTTAGTTGTGTTTTTCATATCTCTCTATTCCATCTCCTGGTACTTGGGTTGGCTTGTCTCAATTCTCAGTGGGATAGTTTGAAGAGGGTGGGAGTTCACAGGTATCATTTAATGTCTTAAAATTATTTAAATTTAATGTGTTATATAATCATTTGAATATATTTTTTAAAATTTTAAAATTTGAAATGTGTTATATAGGCTAATGTGGAGAAGAGAGTACCTGAGAGTGTGCTTGGAAGGGAGATTTGGATTGAGGAAGAACCCAAATTAGGAAATGATGTGTCCATTCAGGATGATTCATAAATGTATGTTCTTGACTTTTATCAAATTTTTGTTTTGTCAAATTTATAGTTTAGCCTTTCCTCAATTATTTTGAATTATATAGAACCCCTAGATAAGTTTGTCATTGTCTTAAATGGTGTATATTCAAAATTATTTAAGGTTAGATCATGATGAAGACCTAATTTTGAACTTGAATATGTTTGAATATTTGAGAACAGATTCTATCCCACATCAGAAAAGAGAAAGTTTCTAAATTTTCCTCGATTGCATTCCTTGCTTTCTTGTCCAAGAATGGAGTAGTATTATATGAGAACATCTATTTCACTGGAGAAAGAGAAGATAAATATATTTCAGAAGAATGGTTTTTAAAATGGAGATTTGTGAACTTTTTTAGACAATAAGTAGTTTTTTGGAAGAATTGGTTAATATGAAGATTTATGAGTCCTTTAGTTTAAAAGGGCATCGTGGAATTTGATTATATGACCACTGCAGAAGAAGAAGAGAATTATTTAACTGCTGAGGAGATTAGTATTTTATTGTTGTGTAAATATGATCAAATAACAACATCTAGGATGAGAATTACATCCAAGGATTTGGGACTTTATCCACAAGGAAAATTTCCTGAAGGATTTTGGACTTTATCCACAAGGATATAAGTATTTCTTTGGAAGAATGACTTAATACATGGATATTTGTGAATTATCTTCATACACGGTTCTATATTTATTTTCAGATTATTATCTAACTCTAACTCACAATATTGTTTACCAAGAACACAATAACATCACTTGGGATGAGAATTTCACCTGAAGGATTTGGGACCTTATCCACAAGGAGAATTTCACCTCAAGGATTTGAGACCTTATCCACAAGGAGAATTTCACCTCAAGGATTTGAGACCTTATCCACAAGGAGATAAGTATTTCATTGGAAGAATGACTTAATATGGATATTTGTGAACTTTCTTCATACATAGTTCTATATTTATTTTCAAATTATTATATAACTCTAATTCATTTTTTTTTTACGAAGAACATAATTTTTCTTTTTAATTTTTTTTAATATTTTAGATAAGATTTACAAATTTTTTAAATCATGTACTCTTAATTGGAGAGTAACTAGATCTTAAATCTATTTAACTGTGGTTGGTTATGTTATTATTACTTATTGTTTATTTAATATTTAGTTACAATATATATGCTAATATGTATTAATTAAGCATCAAAGTCTTAAATACTTTTCTGCTATGTAATAATTTAAATGTTTGATTTTATGCTCACTGTGTATTGTCAAAAATATGATTATATTGTCAAAAGGTAGAATGAAAAATTTAACTAGTAATGAAATAATGTTTTGTGTATTCTCTTTTTTACAATGAATTTTAAATTAAGCATCAATCTCTTAAATACTTTTCTTCTATATGTATTAATTTAAATGTTTTATTTTATGTTCACTATGTACTATCAAAAAATGATTCTATTGTAAAAAAGTGGCAAAGTTAACTAGTAATAAAATGTTCAAAATGATGCCCCCGGGGGGCAGCTCAATTGGCAAGTGTCGTGAAAATGAATTTCCATGAGGTTTCGAGTTCAACTCCCCCCGACTTACAATGTGTGCCACGTAAGGGGCATCGTGGGCACACCTGGAGGTTATAGTGGTAGCAGTTGGATAACACAGCCACGTGTAACGCGAGCACGTGCCCAACTAGTTGTTGATTCCGCTAGATAAAAAAAAAATGTTCAAAATGATGTGACAAATTGACAAAAGTGACAATGTTAGCGATAAAATAAAATGCTCAAAATGATGTGACAAAAAAATAAATCCTTAAAATGGAAGAGATGATAAACTCTTCTTTAATTTTATCATATAGTCATTAAACAAATGTTAAAGCTATAAGAGATATTCACCTAAAATTTCATATACCCTTGAACTTAATGCAATATTACTAAAATAAAATAGAAAAACATACTATTGAAAAAAGTGAGGGTCAATCGAAATAGTGTTTAACAATTTTTCATTATTTATATCACTATACCACTATCTTACTACTTCAAGTCAATATACTTGGAATATAATTCACCAAATAGTTTGAGTGTTATACTTCTTCAACATTAATAATTGATTCAAGTCAATATAGTTGGCAAAAAAATAAATCCTTAAAATGGAAGAGATGATAAACTCTTCTTTAATTTTATCATGTAGTCATTAAAAAAATGTTAAAGCTATAAGAGATATTCACCTTAAAGGTTCATATACCCTTGAACCTAATGCAATATTACTAAAATAAAATAGAAAAACATACTATTGAAAAAAGTAAGGGTCAATCGAAATAGTGTTTAACATTTTTTCATTCTTTATATCACTATACCACTATCTTACTATTTCAAGTCAATATACTTGTAGTAGAATTCACCAAATAGTTTGAGTGTTATGCTTCTTCAACATTAATAATTGCTTCAAGTCAATATACTTGGCAAACAAATAATTCTTAAAATGGAAGAGATGATAAACTCTTCTTTAATTTTATCATGTAGTCATTAAAACAATGTTAAAACTATAAGATATATTCATCTAAAGGTTCATATACCCTTGAACCTAATGCAATATTACTAAAATAAAATAGAAAAACATACTATTGAAAAAAGTAAGGGTCAATCGAAATAGTGTTTAACAATTTTTCATTCTTTATATCACTATACCACTATCTTACTACTTCAAGTCAATATACTTGGAATAGAATTCACCAAATAGTTTGAGTGTTATACTTCTTCAACATTAATAATTTCTTCAAGTCAATATACTTGGAATAGAATTCACCAAATAGTTTGAGTATTATACCTCTCCAACATTAATAATTTGTTTTACTACATGACATTAAATTTGTGTATAAACTTTTATTTTACTCTACATGAAATCAATTTTTTGTATAAATTAATATGGTAAATATAAAATTCATGTTTTTTTTTAAAAAGAAATATTGTAAATATAAAATTTGTGTTTTCATTTTGGACGTCATGGTGAAAGATAAAGAAGAAGGTTATATATCTCCATACACCTTAATTATTATTTTTTAATTAGATGTAAAGCTTAAATTTGATATTGAATCCTTCATATATATTAGAAGAGGTTACATTAATGGTTCTATCAATGTAATTGGGTATCATAAAGATGTCATGTTAATGCACATAATTGAGACAGGGTTAGTTCCATTTAGAAGTTAGAAGTGGGTATCTTGGTGATTCATCACTAGAATTTGCTAGAATCTCGCAAATCCAACCATGTGTAAGATGTGAAGGAACTTCTCTTTAAATAGAGAGTTTCTAGATCAACCTTTTAAAATATATGGGAATGGGTTCAAACATTCTAAAGAAAGTAAACCCCATCGACGGGGACGGCTCCATAATACATATATGGGAATGAGTTCAAACATTCTAAAGCAAGTAAACCCCATCGAATGAACTTCATTAAAATATATTTTACTTGTCTTAACATGTGAGACATTTCCAATCACAAGATGGAAGGAGAATTTGATATCATATTTAGTTGCCCTAATATTATGCTTTCTTTAAAAAATATTAGTCTCATCCAAATGTTAGAAGGGGGAATGCTTAGAAGGATATATGATGATGGGTCTATTAGTCGGATTAGGTACTTAAAGATGTCTTGTAAATATGCCTAGTAGTGAGCATGCCTAAGTTATGATTAGTTTCATCCCTTGCGCCTAAGGATACCTCACTTCTTGACTTGAAAAAAGAACTTGTATTATATAAAATGCATGTCCCTAAAATATTAAGTTCTCCTCTATCCTATATTAAAGTTAGGGTGTAACCCAAGCGATTCTTGGATCTTTCACTCTTATACAAATTTAGGTTATAACATACTTGGGCATAAATTTTCAAGTGATTCCCTCATTCATATCCTAACTAGAGTGGAATTCCCCATGAACATACTTTTGGGTATTAATGGGGGTGTCATAATTTGTAAGTACTTCTCTTACTCTTATTCAAATAGGGTGCACCACAAGTGGTTCCCTTGTTATTATATTAATTCTTGTTTAAATCCCAAGAACATAATTTTTGCACTAACTAAGATGCAAATTCATTAAGTTGTTGTCTCACTCCTATATATGTAAATTAAGGTGTGCCCCAAGCATGTATTTTAGTTCTATACTAATTAGGGTGAAATTTCCCAATGACATACTTTTGAGTATTGATAGGGGTATAAGTTACCAAATGGTTCTTTCACTTCCATACAAATTAGTAGTTCCCTAAATCCTATACTAACTAGGTTGTAAGTATTAACAATATACTTTTAGGTACTAACTGGGGTGCAGTTCCCACGTGAGTTTTTTAAACATAGTATTATAAATATCATAATTGAAAATATGTTTGAAGATAGTCAAAACTTGAGTTGTCAAAATCTGTAATGTACTTTCAATGAAAAATTAAAAATTCTGGAATGTACACATGTGCTAAGTTTGTTTAAAAACAAAGTAATGGTATTCCTGTAACGACCCTGCTTAAATAGATGTATATGATTATTAATTATAATTAATTTAATAATCTAACTGTCCTAAAATATTTGCTAAACAATAATTATTTCTTAAAATAACATTAACTAATTATTTATTATTAATTAATTATTCATGATTGTCAAGGATTAATTAATTATTAATTGACTCATTAATTAATTAAGTAAAGGATTAAAGGGGGTTTAATAAATTATTTTTTTAAATTAAGAGTTATGTACACGGAAAGGGATAAGATATTAATTCAAAGGGGTAAGACATTAAATATAGGATAAAATAATAAATAAAGGGGATAAGGGGCATTAACGACGAAAAGATAAGATAAGTTAATAAATGGGTTAGGTAGGGAAGTAAATGAGGGGGAAGTCAGTGAAGGAGGAATATGGAGGGGAAGGAGGTTTACGAGAGGTCATTCTACGGGAGATTGGGGATTGATTTTGGGGGCTCTTGGATTTGCAGAGAGGAGGGGATTTTTGGAGTGAGATTGTATCAATACAGGAACCGAGGTTGCTGGAGGTTTTGGGCACGGGGGCCAGGATATCCATATGATATCCTGGAGCTAGGAAGTTACCTAGTTGGCAGGGTGGAACTAGGTTTTGGGCAGCGTTTACATAGTGCAACAACGGTCAACAAGGCAAGTGAACAGACAGAGGGTTAGCATCAAACCCAGGTATTGAAAATTATGCATTGTTTTAATCTGTTATAAAAATTTATTATTCGTTGTTAAATTTAAGTTACTGAAGTTACTATTATGAAGATTATTATGCTGTTATGAAGTTACTGTCTTAGTTTATGAAATAAATTGATGTTTAAATCTATTTGGCTATTACACATGGTATCAGAGCTCCTCGTTCACAATTTGGGGCCTTAAGGGCCAAGTTCCTAGCTCCAGGCTCTAGCTCCAGTCCCACCTAACCTGCAAACCAAATGCACTATTATTTTGATAATAGATAAACAAATCTAAATATAAATAAAAAAAACGTATTGAAAATGAAAAAAAAAAAGTGTTGCAAAATTTTGACAAATCATAGAAAATGCCTAATCTATTATAAGTTTATCTAAGCTATTTATGCTCACAATTTAAGTTCATCTTAAATTCCTCTGTTCATGTCATGGCAGATTCTACCTCCAAAAATTTGCAATATTAAAGTTTCTTCTTAAAATAGAACTCTAAGACAAAGAATTAAATATTTTCAACATGGCACCCACAACAGACCCAGAAACAACTGAGAAGACACTAGTTAACATTTGTAGATATTGACAATTATAGCAATCTTTCCAATAAACAAATTTAGGTGCATTCCACACAACATCACCATCTAGAATCTTCGAATCACGATGGTGGTAAATCGATGCAATGGAGTAGCTACACTAATAGATATAAAGAGGCCTTGACAATGACAACGATCATTGATCAAGAACAACCCATTTTACCATAAAGAAGCTAATGAGGTCCAATGGTTAGTTCAAGAATCAGTGAGCAAACTCTGCGCCAGATTGACAAAGGCTCCAGCCTTATTGGGGACTGTCCCCAACTCAGGAAAAACAAAGGAGTATTATATTTAAAAATTGAAGTAAAAGTACAAACTAACATAGCTCCATCGTAACACTAGATATTTAAGCCCACTTCAAGTTTCTGTTCCCTAACCCTGAATCTATTAATCCCACCTTGAGTTCTAATCCCTCTGTGCGGGATATTTGATAATTTAACTACCTTTACTGTTAAAAAAAAATGCTAATTTGAAAAATAAGAAGGTTGAAGTCTTATGAGAGAAAGGGTGTAATAAAAATAAGAAACCCCACGGATTTCAACTAGAAGAAGAATACAAATTCTCTTAAAAAAAAAAAGACAAAAAAAAATTAAAAAAAAATGGGTTTTTCTGTAAAAATGGTTTTCTGTGAACCCAATTAAAACCAATCCTGCCCATGACCATTTTGTGAATGATCGCAAGTCTGAATCTCCTAGCCTACTCAGTCGGTTTTTGCAGGGGAGATGACATGCACGGTGACTCTCCTTCTCTGTTGCTGGACTCCACCGCCTGGGAAATTGAGGGAAACCCGAGATGCCTTAAGCTCCTAGGGGTCTTGAAGGACGCCAAAGGTGAATCGACGGTGGGATTAATCTAGTGACGAAGTTGAGGGGTATTCGGAAGCATGGGAATAATGGACACCTTGTCACCCTCCACAGTTGTCAGGGGGTCATCAAGCGTCCAGGAGCGCAGCTGTGACGGATCGTTGGTTGCCGATCTCCATGTTTTGCAAATGGTGGAAGTCGATATCAAGTCACGCGGGGAGTCGATCCTACATAGTATTTGCGTCACGATGTCAACTGATTGCATTGCAGGCTTTGGCGAAGTCTCCATCGTTCTGCTCTCAAAATTCTAACCTCATTCCCTCGTAATAATTTTTCCCAACTCGTAAATTCCCAGAGACCAAACCAAAATTTCTCGATTTCGAATCCACAATTCTGAAATATACACCTTCAATGGCTCTACGGAATGGACAGATACTGCAGCAAAATATACACACAAGAGCCTAACTGTTAAACGTCCATTTGGTTAAGGGTAGGGTTTAAATCTTTAAAAATGGCTTTGTATATGAGGAGGCTTTCTCTCACTCTTTGTTGAAAGAAGCAAGGCACTTCCAGATGGTCGTCGGGCTCTCTTCTCTTCTTCTTCATCGATTTCTCAGGGCTTCATCCACACTGATGAATTTCGTTTGGACAGACCAATGGCTCATATTGTAAGGGATTTCTTGCCCAAAAAAGACCTAAAACATGTCGAAGATTTCAAACATAAACCATACAAATCCCAACTCTGCCATGCGAGCCTGGTTCTTAGCAATCTTGGCCATGCGCAAGGATTCATAATCATTGTTAGGGAAGAGGAGGCAGGCAAGCAGGCAGAGGTCAGCCATGGCCGCACTCCTGGATGAAGAGCATGGCCAAAAGAAAGGTCAGTCGGTGAGGGAGTTAGCCGAGCAAGTGGTAAGAAAACAAAAAAAAAAGAGGTGAAAACAAAGTAACTTCGAACGAAACCCTAAAAAAAAAATAGAAATCTATGTTTTGTTTTTTTTATTATCATTAATGTGCATGGATTAGTGGATGCAGGCACGTGGGCCTCATGCCAGGTCCCACGTTGCCTATTCTATGGTTTCTACATTCCATGGCGGTGGCGCATTGGTAATTGTAGTTGTTATGAGGGAAAAGTCTTGGGGTCAAACCCACGGACTTCCCCTCCTTGGCGTGATTTGATATATATTTGTTATATCACATTATTTTGTTAAATTATTTTGATTTTTTTTTTTTATGTTTTGTTTACTAAAATTTTTATAATTTTTTTTTATGTGTTCGTTTTTTTTTTTT
>ML787040.1:390025-448401 GCA_009831015.1 Picea engelmannii
TGAAGACCATATCGGACCCCCCCCGCCTTTCTACCTTTAAGCGGAGGGGGGGGGTCCGAAATCCCATGTGCAGCTCTCCGACGGACACGATCGAGATGCCCAGATCAATGGCGCTCGTGCAGCCCCGCTCTCCTTAACTGCCATATGATTAACCAGTGTGGGCCCTCTTTCTGTCATTTCATTCTTCCATCCACCTTCCCCTGCTGCCGCGTTTCATCCATTCACCTCTCCTCTTTAGCCTGCGTGGCTCTCCTTCCTTCCCACCATCCGCTCATTTCCTGCCACGCATCCCATTCCTTTTCCACATCAGTTTCTCACCCGAAGGCGAGCTTGTCTCTCCCGTCTTCCCCCCATCTACCTAGGTGCCTTCCGCAATGGGGCATCCTTGTGTCACCCCTCTCTGTCATCACTCCCTCTTCCCGCCACTCCTACCATCCACCATGTCCTCCGCGCTGGCCCTCGTGTCCGCCCCTCAAGCTATTCGATTCTGCCAAATGGCAGCGCGAGAAGTCTTCCCTATCCCGAGATGCTGAGTTGGCCTGGCCGTTCGCAATCCCAAGAAGCAGTTATTGAGGTGGTTGAGGGTGGTTAGACATCGTCTCCGCCATAATGGGGACGTCCTACAATGAATTAAAAGCACGTCGATTCGCCGATGTAACTGTCAGAAGATCTATCGCATCTGCCACAAGTTGCACGATTATTCAAAGATTGCGGCTGCAGAATGTCAGAAGCCATGCAGACGCAAAGCCTTCAATGCATTTTCTCGATCCTGTTTTTGTTGTTGTTCTGAGTATATGTAGGCATTTTTTCCATTTTTGTATCTATCGATGGTAGAGCTAAGCTCCCGACTGTAAAGTTTCAGCGACATTCTGGTTTCCTGGTTATGCCTCTGTGTTTGAGATTTCTTGGTTTATGACAAACAGTTTCCTTTCTTCCCGTTTTTGTTTCATCTTTACTAGAGGATTCACAGTGAAGGATTCATGTGGACTTAACAATCTTGTTGCGATAAAGGATTTGTTGTGGCATCTTTGTACTCTCTGGTATATGTGTTTGAATGTAAAAGGATTTTGTGTTCGAATACATTTCTTCTTCATCTATTGCAAACCGGATGTCTGTGATAGATCTTGCACCCTTCTTGTACAAGTATTCCACCTTCTCACCCTTTATTACGACTCACTGTTTGGAGTTTATCAAGACCTCACTTGTTCATGCATGCCTGGTCTAGTTTCTGAGTTGAGATTGTGCTGTTTTGAGTCTTTTCTCTATTTGGTCACCTTTCAAACAAACCGTGACATTAAAACTAATGGGCTTCGGGCTCTACTCCTGCTAGCAATCCAGGAGTGACTTCCGAACGCCAACACCATGGAATCAAGCCTGGCACGTAGTTCGTGCATTTCCCTTTCCACTGCTAGATCAGGATTTGGAATTGGCCTGTCTCTTCTTCTCGACAACATGGCTGAAAATGTTTCTCTTTTCTCTGCTACAGAAAGAAAAGACTTTTTCTGAACTCTGATACCACTTTGTGCGTATCAAAGTACTCTTATTCCTCCTACTTCCTCCATCTGAAATATACAAACAGAGTCAAGCTCTGATACCACTTTGATGCAGACCCACGAACCCTCAGGCCGAGATCTGCACAGGATCATTCTAAATCTTCCCTCCGGAATCTGATTGACTCTTTGATTTCACCATGGGGAATCCCTCACACACACGACAGTGTATCCACAGGTCCTTATGAGTATGCCCCATGTGATCAACCTCAAAGCACCGCTCAAGTCTCCTGATCTCAGTAAGATTGCACCCTTCCTCGAACCGGGACTTTGGGTTTCACGATTTCGTGATCCCTGTTGTCGAGAGTTCCTGTCTCTACAACCTCCGAAACCCAAAATGCAAAATTGACGAAATATTTGGCCATGTCCTCCTCCATAGTTGTAACGCATTTTGTGACTTCGGGAGTTTCGAAACAAAGAACCCTGACCTCTTGTCTTCGAAAATACAGAAATGTCAAACCCCGATGCATTCAGAAACAGATGGCTCCCCTACGATACTTTTCATCGATTTAGAGTTTTCGGACTTCGCGACTTCGCGAATCTAGATGCAAGGCTCCCAGCTCTTTGACCTCCAAAACCCCAAAATGGTCAAGAAGGTTTGACTCCGCCTATTAACGAAGACACGCCACCTGTCCACTCCAATGATTTTTATCTCTGACATGGACTCCTACCCCCTGTCACTCTCCCTGACTTTCAGGACTTGAACAAGCCTTCAACTGTCATTCCCCTACCACTTTGAAATCCCAAATTCTAAAATGGCTCCTCCTTCCTTTAGATCGACAACCCACGTTATTTCGGGCTTTCGGGTACCAAGAGTTTGAAACACTCGATTCGAAACCACTGTCCTCTCAAGTTCTAGAACCCCAAAAAACTGAAATGTTGAAACACCACTTCACCAATACTTCATGTTTCACAACTCCGGGGTTTCTTATGTGAAGTGCCTCGAATCCTTTTCAACGCAAATGTCGAAACCCCGATCCCCAAAATGTCAAAATGCCACTTCAAGGATATTTCGGGGTTCGTAACTTCAAGGTTTTCAATGCAAAGGCCCCTGGCTCCTTGTCACCACTATTCCTGGTATTCCGAATCCTGAATTACCAAAATCCTGAAATTCCACACTTAACAATCATTTTCGCGATCCGAGAGTTAGAGTGACCAAGAATTTTGTCTTACACTTTGGACTTACAAACTCTGATTTTCCGAAATGATCTTGACGGCTCCACTATCATGATCAACGGTCCACGTTGAGTCTTACCTCCCGAAGGGTGGATTCATCCAACGCTTAACCTCCTTGCAACTTCACTGAATTCTTACGGTCCTCGTGACTTCACGAATTCTCCACAGATAATTTCAACTGCTCATTCCTTCCTTGAAGAATTCTGTGAAAGAAACCAGTATTCCTTGTCTGAACTTGGCTTCTGCAATGTGACTTCACTCTGTCTTCCTTTGAGTACTTTCAAAGGTGTTAACCCTCTTGAGCTTTCACCTGCAAACTTTGAGTCGCAAAAGGACTCCTGCATGCAATCCTTGCGGTGATCTTTCAAATACTTCTAAGTATTTGATTCTTCGACTCTGTGCACCTTCTGCAACAATAGTCCCTTACATTTCAACCTTAGTTGATAAGTTTAATCCCTCGACTATCCTGCGCACACCTTGCACGAATTATGTGCTTCACCGACACTTCTGTTGGAATGAGAACAACGATATCTCTTTTGAGCTTTCTAAGATAAAACTCAGAACCCTTGTCAATGCACACCTTGCGGACGTTTCACTGCACTCCTTGTAGGAACTTCTCTCACTCAGGAAGAGAAACAATTGAAACTCATTCTCTCTCTCTCTTAGACTTCAAACATTCAACATGAAATCATACATACACAACATAGTCTCATAACAAATGCATAACAGAGAGAATAAAAAAACCATAAGCATACCATTCACCATGTATAAACAGAAAACATCATAACACCATGAAATCTAATTCAAAGCTTCATATATTGATTCAAAGCTCCTGTACACAGATTCTTCTTTTCAGTCCTCTGCATCAGCTCTCTTCTTCTATCCTGTGCTAATGTGTTAATGATCTAAATATACAAAGATGAGGGTGTCTATATTTGGTTTTTCCCTCCTTCTCTTCTAAACTATCTAATCTATAATTCAAATCTACCTACTTTCATCAACTGGGATTAAATGCCTTTTACATTGACAGATGAGAGCAAATCACTCACAATCTGTTTACAACTGCCAGACATAAATGCAAGTAGGCTTCTAGCTATTACATTTATATCTACTTCTTAATCCTTCAAAACATGAAAAACATGAAAAATGTGTTGGCGCTTTTCCCAGCTGGCTTCTGCATCCATGCTTACTTGGCTACTGACGATGCTCCTGCATCACAATGTGTGTCGTGTGCTTGATCATCATATGTGCATGCATACCTGGTTGAACTTTTTCTTGTAGAAAATATCTATTGTCATTATCATTGTTTGTTTCTTGAATATTTGCACGTTCTTGTTTATTTCTCCGATAAATCTCTTTCCTTTGTTTGATTTGGTGAGTATCATCTCGAGTGCGATCATATTTTCTCTTGTGCAAACTTTTGTTTCCCATGAATTTTATAGTTATTTGTAAAATATGTGTTCAACAAAGACTTCACCTTGAAAAAATTCTCAACATTTATCTTTCAACATATAAATTGTTATTCTAATAAAAACTTGAACAAACATCAATTACCTTATTCAACAAAAACCAAAAATCTGATTTGAAACTTTGTTTAAGTGCTTTAGAAAACCACCATGTATCAATATCGATCCTCCGATTAATCCTATGGAACAGAGGGAAGAAATAAAGAAAGAAAAGAATACAGCTGCAATCAGTAATAGAAATGCTTTGAAATCCCTATCCCCGACCTTATATTTGTTTGTCCATCCCATGAATTTTGTTAAATGTATTCGACCAAAATCCTATTTATACAATTTGGTGTGAAATGAAACAATACGATGTGTATTTTCATTTTTTCCGACCGATGGAATTCGCTCGACAGTCTTTTGGCCGAAAGAATGGGTTTTCGGCTAAAAACCTTTGACACCATTCAGTTTTGACGGTTTCCGTTAGATTTTAGTCTTCTGGCCTAAATATTAGGTTTTCGGCCGAAAGAGTACTTCAGACGAAAGAGTATTTCAGTCAAAAAAAGGAATTTGGGACTGAAAACTAAAACTAGAGAATTTCCCCAAGCTTAACTGAACTTCGGAGGTTGCAGACTCCTACAAATACTGAGAATTTGGTTTCGAAAATGATACCAACATTTCCAAAATTGAATCTACTTTCAATTCTTATAATTTGTTTTCATTTTCTTTATTTTTATCTAATTTTATTTAATTTAAAAAAAAAAAAACATTACATAATACTTTCAGTAGACATTATGATTTGGTGAAATTAAATATCGGTATCTCTAAATATATACAGTGAAAAAAATTGAAAAAAATATATTCATAATCCCTAAACTGTTCTTTTCAAAAGGTTATATTTAAATTTTAGTTTTAAGTAAACATTAAGATAGATACAAGGTGTAGAAAAACATGTGTTTAAAATCTGCAACGTTTTCAGCTTGGTCAACTTCAAAAAAATCTAGAAATTATAATATTCATCTGTTAGATTCAAAATTATAGTCATAATAAAATAGAGTCTTTGTAGATTGTTGTATTATATTTCCTTAAAAACGTAAGTTTAATAATAGATACATTATTGTAGAAAAAAGTAACTCATTATCATTCCTTTCATGTTTAAGGAACATACTATTAAACAATTGTCAAATTGACATATCAAATCATGATAAAAAAAAATTGAAAAATAGTCATTGGAATGCAAACACGATTCTTCACAAGTTTTGTTTTTACTGTAAAGTGAAATTATAAATAAAAAAAATACTTTTGTATGCCTGAAGTTGAAGAACTTGTGAAAATACAGTTTTTTTCCTCATAAAACAAGCAAAAGTGTAAGCCATCTTCATGATTTCACCCAACCACACTTTTATTATAGGAAAACCCTTAGGGTAGGGAAACATCATACAATGGATCCTATTATGGAAGGGATCATCTCCTATTCACTTGCCTCTTCAAGGGGGAATCCTCCTATTGAGCTATTGCTCCAAATACAATACTTCTCAGCTTGTCTTATTACATTTCTTGAATCTCTTTATATAGTGCTACCAACCACTCAAGAACATTCTAGAGGATGAGCCTTCTAGAAGTATAACCTTCTAGTAAGTACTCTTACATTTATTATATCTAACTACCATAGTGGGCATTATTTAATAATATAGTGGACCTTGTCCACCTTACATTGAATGGCCTCCATTGTTATTACATAACCCCATTCCCATTGGGTACATCCCATATTACCTCCCTAGGTATACTACAAACCCCTTTTCAAAGGTGTATGTTCTTTTATACATATATGTCCTTGACAAACTAATTAAAGAGTAATTATTACAAACTATTCGAGAAACAAATAATATCAAGTAGTTTTAAAACAAAGTATTGAACTTTAATTTAAAAACAAACTAAGCATTGGAATATAGCTAATAGTATACGGAAATTATATTTGGTCATTACATATTTAAATAATTCCATTTTAAATATATAACCAATTTGAAGAAAAGAGTTAATGGGATGGTTATGTGTTAGTTTTCATGATCTACAACAACCAATAGGATTTGTAGCAATGCCATGTTCTTTAACCATATTGCTTTAATCTCCATATATATGTACCACAAACAATGGCCTAAATTGATCTGAAGCACATAGACTTGTAGCAAGTGGATCTATAGCAGGTGGATTTGTAGCGACATCCAAACTAATTCATTACTATAAGACAAATAGAAAGTATGATATATTTTTCCTAAGGTTCAACAAGAAATCAAATGAAAATTCATAAATTATGATGAAGGTTACCTTGAGCCTAAATCCTAGTTTTAAACATAAAAACCATAAATAATAGGGTGTAAAGGATAGGAAAAAAGGATCAATGTATAGGAAAAAGGGCACCCAAAGGATGGAAAACATAGGGATCATAATCCCCCCTCAGCCATAGTTGGTGTACATCCTTGAGCAACCCTTTCATCTAGTCATGAGAATTAGAGGAGATAAAGTATGAATATTTCTAGTAAATATTGCTCCAATTGTAAGGGGAATGATCTTCTTCCTCATAACATAGTAACCAATTTTCTGGAATATTCTCCCAAAAGACTTCTTCCTCCTACTATACCCATGAATAACAATATTGATACTTTGGTGAGGGACACAAAATAAGTGAAACGTTAAATTTCAAGCCTATTTGCTATGTCGAACACCTTTTAAAGAAATCCATGTATCTTTTAAACATGTTTAGGGCTATATTGAAAGTAGGATAGCACAAGGGTTCTCTCCTTTTTTATTGAGTTGATAAACAATCCCATCTCCTTTCACAAGCAAGTAAAATTTTTAGCCTCATCTGAGCTATTCGTCCTACACACTCAGAGATGGTAGTCCTTTGAGTTCATCGAGGAAAATAATAAATAAGATTGTTTGAGTAAATTCTCATGCCTCAAAATTACCCTTACTGGAGAAAAAATTCTCCTGTCACCCATAAATGAAAATTTCATTCATCATACTCTATATGGAACAAGTCATTAATCCAATATATTTGATGATTCATGAGTGAGGTAAAATTCCTCAATTGCACATCCCCCACAAAAGGATTGGAGTTTATTTGATTTTTCATGAGAAAATCATGTCGATATAACTCACACAACAAATTTCGATCTTCCTCACTCTAGTTAGAATATGATTTCAACAAGTGCTCAAGAGTCAAGAAATTGTAGGACCTACATATAGCCAAGGACCTGATTTGAGAGAATAGCCATTATTCTTTCAAAAGAGAATATATTGGTTAAGGACACTTGTTGGTTAAGGACACTATGAGCCATATGACATAACTATTTCTCTCTCTATCTCAATGGTTGTACTCGAGTGGCCAACTCATCCCATATCTCATGCATATTGTGGATAGTTTGGTGATGTTCCAACACCTTGGCCAAAGGATTCAACAACCTTCTTCTAGTTCATGACCTCGGCCTCCAATTGAAGGACTTCCAAGGAATCTACCATGTCACTTTCAATTGGAACCTTTGTTTCCACCTCTCTTTCTTTATATACCTTCTCATTATTTAGATACCTTCTACTTATGATCCTTGATTTCATTTCTAAGAGCCTTTGTAGACACTTTTTATTTCAGGGATGGATGTTCAAAGGTTTTTACGGGTACCCCTTCCTCCAATCTTGCGGGTACCCCTTTGAGGATTCTGCAAATCTATTTATTCTAACGCTTCATCTCCTTGATGATTGGGATCTGCTTTAGTAGAAGATGATGGGTTCATATCTTATGCGTTCACCTGGCATCTACAGTTATCGTGAATAGATAACTGTAGTTGGAATTGCTGATGAATTTTTATTGGTACAAAAATGGGGATAAATTGAATATTGATAAAATCAAAATGAAGTTTGAAGGTTGCTAAAATCTGATAGGAACTTGTACTTAACATATTGATTGGATTATGATAAAAACGTGAAAACAAATGTGATAGAGATAAACTTTCTGCACACCTACTCAAGAGTATGCATAGATAGAATAAGAAGGCCAGTCGAAAGGTCAATCTAAAAATGGAGGACTAAGTAAGAGTAATAATGACAATGTTGTTGGTTATTTTTTGTTTTTTTGGACAAAATGGTTATTTTTTGTTTTTTAAATTGTATTTCTGAATGCATAAATAAATTTAACATGTTGAAAAACTTCTGAAGTAATTAGATTATACAAATTTAGCCACTCAAGTCTAACCAAGTTTCGGACAAAATCAAAAGAAAAAATCCCAAAAATAAAATAAAAAATAAAACATTTAAACTACTCTTGCAAACTCATTTTTTCACACCAAACACACAAGATTTGTCAGCAAAAGTAAAGGAAGAAGGTTGGAAATGATTGACGATGAGGCCGAAGAGATGGATGGATGGACGAACGGATGAACAATATGTTGATTACATTTGATATGGCGTGTCTATTTTAATCACTTGACTATATGAGTTGAAAATTTTAGCTTTGAATCCCGTGTCTCTTTAATAGAATTTCCAGAAAATAACTTTATGTCTTATCTCTATAGATTTCCACTATCTCAAAATGTGGGACCATATAATTACAACATTTCTTCCAATATTCTTTGAATTGTTTGTATGGCGTGTCAAATTAAGATAGGGCGCACCATGGAAAATTAGCGAATGTGCTTTAAATTGTTTATATGAAATGTCAAAGTACGACATGGTGTAGGGTGATGTTTACTAAAAGGTGCTTGTAGAGACATATAATTTTTTCTTTCTAGTATTAATCTTAGTTGTACAAGGCAATATTTTCATTGGGCTATAGTTTGGCAAAGATAGATGTTTGATTTGATTGAGAATGAGGGTTTTAATCGTCAAGTGTTCGCCTCATGACATTAACTGTTGGCAGGGTGTGTAAATGGATGATAGGTGGTTGTATTCTTTCTACTACAAGATAATTGAATACTTCATGCTCCAATTTGGGAACCTATAAAACAACTCATGTTCAAAGTTGAGAATAAAATCATTGCTCCTATAAGGATATAATGCATTGAGATTATATGTTTGGAGTTAGTTTTTCAATGCCCACCTTGCATAAGAGGATTGTGCCTTTTCCTACCTATTCAACACATAGTACTTGATTATGATTTGACTTGGTTTAATCTTGGCCATCGCCTGACATTGAGTTGAATTCATTGTGTTGTTCATCTAGTTGTCCATAGATCTACATGGCTTAAACCCTTCTCTAATTAGCATCTTAGTCATGGTGGTTGTGGAAATCTTTGGTTGTAACCACATTTAAATTACCTAAGAGATAGGTTAATGTATATATGGTATTTGGGTTCAAATCAATCGACATGGTTTGGAGCTCTAGCTTGCTAGTACAAAGTGTTATGTTTACAACAAAATCTAGCTCCCCCATATGATGTAAAGTCCCAATCATCAAAGGGATAGTTTCTATAACTCAAGAAGGCTCCCCATTGTCACCTTAGTATCTCTTCCTCTCTTGTTAGGTTGGAAATTCTCCAAATGAGGGGGGATATCCCTAAATAATATTGCTAAGGCTATGGAGTGGGGCTCTTAGGTGATATAAGAAGATTAAGCCTTAACACAATGTATTGTTATTGTAGTATATGAAATGGGATGAAAATGGAAATGTGAAAATGAATATATATGAAAATGAAAGAAAATAACAAGGAATGAAAAGATATGAAAGGAAACCAGTGCCTATCAATCATTGGCTAATGGAGTCTGTTATCTAGAGTTGTGCAGGGAGGTTCGCATATCCGAACTGCTAATATGTGATCGAGATAAAATGTGAGCCATCGATTTTCCTTGACCAAGCCTGGAATCACTTAAGTATTGATGACACCATCGCTGTCTTCAGTTGGGTCCCATGGAAATGTTGCAACTCTTCATTTGTTTGTGTGGAGGCTGATGTGGCAGAGGGATATGACACATGTCACCTAACTTTAATGTCTTTCTCTATATCTTTGGTGAATTTCATGTGTCCACATGGAATCCCTTGGTTAGCCCTGACAGTGCTTTGCTGGCAGGTTGACATGACACCTGGCTTGGAACACTTGGGATCACGGATTAGATATAGATCGCCAATAATGGGGGGCACACTTTCTTGAATCTAGGTTGTTGATTGAAGGTAATCCATCAGAGTGATCAAGGTGTGGCTTCACACGTGACTCCGAAGAGCGAATTCCAAAGGGATTTGGCACAACAAATCTGGACCATCCATCAGAGGTTCGATAATTACTGTGGGCCACTGATATTACTGTGGTCAAAAAGAAAAAATTCATCTAATGCAAAGATCAACATGCTGACACTAGCTTGGACACATGGTGGATTTCTACTGGATAAACAAGATGCTGACATGGCAGGAGAGCAGGACACATGTCACCTGAATTTGTGATTTTTACCTATGCATGTGGCCAGTTCCACATGTCCATGTGGAAGCCTCTGGTTGGCTTTGACAATGCTCTGCTAATGAGCTAACATGACACCTGGCAGGGGAAACTCAATATTAGATATCATATCTGGACCATTGATTAGAGTTGCACTAACACATATTTGAACCATTAATTGGAGCTACATGATACATATTTGAACCATTAATTGGGGGTGCTCATTAGAAGTGATCAAGGTCTAGCTTCCAACAGGACTCCAATGAGGGGGATCTAAATTCGAATCTCAATTGTTAATATATAACTACAAAGGGTGGTCCGACAATGCATGAGGGTCATCAATATGGCTTGAAAAAGGATTGAGAATCAACTAAGGCATAAAATCCTCATGCTGACGTCACCGATACACGTGGAAAATTTTCATTGACCCATGTTGGCATTGATGTCGCAGAGGTGCATGATATGTGTCACCCGGATTTGATATTTTTATGTATGCATGTTTTGGTTTCCACATGTCCACGTGGCAGCACCAGATTGATTCTAAAAGTGCCCGGTATGTTTTGGAATGTTTTTTACAAAATATTTTTCTTTCCTGATAAGAAGTTATTTTCTTCTTAGGTCTTCTATGCTGGTAGAATAGATCTAGTGGGAGAGTGTTGCGATAATGATTGGTTGAAATACCAAGGGTAGGTGTGCTTCATTAATAATATAGAATTAGGTTTTCCCCCCTTAACTAATTGAGCATTCATTCATTCTGTTTATCCCCAAGAGCCTTGAAGAGGATTCAAAAACGTAATCAATGATCTAAGAGTACCAAGTAGCCAATAATTCCATGTAACCAATCATTCCACTTGAGTAAGTGAAAGGTAGGTATATCCACATGGAGTAACTGAATGTTCTAGTGATAAACAAATCCATGTAGTTTTCCTAGTGACTACCTTGGTGGGATGAGCCAAACTTGGGTTGTTTTAGCCTTGTTGTTTTTTCGAGGTTTTGTACATCTGATCGATACCAAGAACCAGTTCCATTCAATGATTAAGAACCATAGATAGCATTCCTTCCATATTGATATCAAAAGCCAGATCTAGATACTGTTGCATTGATTATGTCGATCCAGTAGTACACGATTTTTTTTATCCTGTTTAGGTGCATCGAGATATATATCTCTGCTATTAAGACTGAAAGGGAATCCACGCTAATGTATCTATTCCACGAGTGTGCCAAGAAGTTCGTATCACTTACTATGGGTCCTCCAACCAAAATATAGGTTGTGGGCTTGGAATCGATAAGTGATGGAAGGGTAGACTTTGTAGGTGTACAAAGCTCGGAATCCTCATGTTGACGTCACTGGGACATGTGGAAAATTTTCACTGGTCCATGTTGGCTCTGATGTCGCGGAGGTGCATGATACGTGTCACCCGGATTTGAGATTTTTATGTATGCATGTGGTGGGTTCCACATGTCCATGTGGTAGCTTCGGATTGGTTTTGAAAGTTCCTCGTATGTTTTGGAAGGGTTTTTACAAAATATTTTTCTTTCCTGATAAGAAGCTCTTTGCTTCTCAGGTCCTCTATACTGGTAGAATGGACCTAGTGGAAGAGTGTTGCGATAATGATTGGTTGAAAGACCAAGGGTAGGTGTGCATCATTAATAATATATAATTGGTATTTCCCCCATTAACTAATTGAGCATTCATTCATTATGTTTGTCCCCAAGATCCTTGAAGAGGATCCGAAAATGTAACCAATGATGTAAGTGTATCGAGTAGCCGATCCTCCTCCATGCTTCGTTACTCTCCTTTTCCATCCCAAGCTTGACCCTAAGGTTTAGAGAGAAACTAAGTTCAAAATGAACCTCATGAGGAAGTTGATTCACCCCAAGAATGATAACACTCTTTGTCTTGCCGATACTTTCAGGATAGATGGCTAATCCTTTTCTCTTGAGACGAGATGTTTTATTTTCTTCAGTAACACAGAAGCATGGGATTTCAAGAGATCCCATACTCGCCGATATCTAAAATATTTTCATGGTGAAGAGGATGCTTTCTATTCTTTAGGAATATAGTCATTTCATCTAGGTATATAACGATGATTATGTTAATTAAGCCTTCAAGGAATAGTATATCCATGGCCTTCTATGGAACCTGCATTTGATATCCTTTTCAATCCCTCTCTCTTTATTTCAAAAGGTTGCAGAAGTTTTTTTGTGTTGGTCTTCATCTCTGACCTAAATATGATTCTGAATCTGGTGAAAACTGGATAAACCATCTAGAATAATAGACACCAACTACTTTCTGCAGAAAAATCTCCATTGACAACATCTGATAATGATATTTCAAGGATTCTTGATTAATATTTATCAAATCCACACATAAGTGAATCCGACCATTCTCCTTTCGAATTCAAGTAGAATGTGGGGTTAACCATATGATGATATTTTCCTCTAGCAACTTCATCATCTCCTTCCACGGTCTCGATCTTCAGATCGACCAATGTTTTTTTCTTCATGAAGTGCCTTGTGTTGCCTAGGATCAATTCAATGGTGTGCTCCATGACATATCTTCTAAAGGTTTTAAATAATTCACAGTCCAACCAAGAAATGCACAGTCACTGTATCTTGAGTAGATTTATTTGAACTCCTCCATTTCTGAGTTCGCCAACTCCTTTCTGAGATTCAAAGTTTTATAACCATCCTATATTCTGAAGATATGACTTGCATACCTCTTTTCCCAGGTGGGCCGGTTTCCTGTATGGAACATACTCTTTGAGTTTCTCAATGCTTTCAGGATATGATTACCGGTTGATCACTTACTCATCTGGAATTTGACTTTTTCTTAGATCAACATGTGCTCCATTGATCAATACATTTTCACCCTTTTCACGTCCAGGTCA
The DNA here is from genome assembly GCA_009831015.1 of Picea engelmannii. NCBI lineage: Eukaryota > Viridiplantae > Streptophyta > Pinopsida > Pinales > Pinaceae > Picea > Picea engelmannii. The sequence continues at coordinate 403,507 of ML787040.1, forward strand.
CGATATTTTCTAGATCTTAATATATTAGAACTTGATTAGGATCAGGGTGGCTTCTGGTATGTCTTCTGGCAGAGTCCATATTTTCCTTCTATGGAGTCTTCGGGTGAAATATTAACAACGAAGTTCATGAGGCCTATTCACCCTCAAGTCTCAAAGATTACAATGTCGTATCCCTATGGAAGATTTCTTCAACTTACATCCTCGACAATGATGCCATTTCGGATTTTATCCCTCAAGATGTTCTAGGTTTTTATTAGAATGATCTCGAGACACCCTAGGGGCCAAGACTTGGGATGAATATTAAGGCTAGATTTGCAGTAGAATAATTATGCAATATTTGGGAAGTTTTTCCCTCTCTCTTTCTCTTTCTTCTAAAATTATAGGACCTCAAACAATTCTCAGTTCAGTTGACAAATGCTCTCAACTCTCAGAGGAATTTTCCCACAAGTGTTTAATACAATAAATATTGAAAGGAGGATGAAATGGTAAATCAGAGGAAAAAGAAAATAAGCATACAAGGAACTGCTAAGAATGAATCATGTAGCATATGGAAAAGAATAATGTGCTGAGAAATTAAGAATTCAACAACTCTAACACATGTATACAGATAAATAAAACATTCTTCAAATAATTAACATCTTCGTACATCTAAACACGTGGAGGTACCCTCTACATATCATTCAAATGCACAAATAAATGACAAGAACCAGTCATGCATTCATAGGAAATCAACTCTATATCATAACTAGACATCACACAGTAACACTGAATATCGTGAATAGTCTACTTTCTGAGCTTTTATATATTATATATAATACAAGAGAAGAAAGGGTGGAAGGAGATGCTTTACAAGAACAAAGATATTGTAAGGAAGGAATTACAGACTGAAACTTAAACATAGGGGATGAATCTTTGTTTTCTGTTGCATTTATCAACTGAATGTGCTCAAGATATATGGTCAAACAACTCTAGTTGTAATAATCTCTTCAATTCGCCAAAGTGTCGACCTTGATAATGGGAGGATCATTTTTTTTATCCTTCTCTCTCATGCCCTAAAACCTTTTCTTGAAACTACTTCTCGTGCTTCTTGAAATTGTTTTCCAGCTTCTTGATTCTTGAGTAGTTTTCCTCCTGGTAATATTTGGTTTACCTTCACCTGGGTGAAATTATTTTATAGAGAGAGATCATGGGGTAGCTAGAAACTTTCCAGCCAAAATATACATCACACTCAGATCCTAAAGAGATCTTTGTAATAATTTCTTCTGCAAAAATTCAAAAATACAATGCAAAGATCGTGTGACTCAACCACCGTCAAATCAAAACTTGGTGAGAAATATCGACCTTCGATCACAGGTATCCCATCGAATCAATCAAGTCCTAGAAAGGCATAAAACTCAACAATCTTCTGATATACCCAATCAAAATTGGATCATTAATCAGATTCACACTCGTCAGAGCGATTTGGGTCTAGGATTCAAACAAGACTCCGACATGGGAACTCCAAAATTACATCTCGACTATCGATATGGAGTTGCACAGGGAGGTTCGAAAGAAGATATGGAATGGTAATATGTGATCGAGATAAAATGTGAGTTGTTGATTTTTCTTGACCAAGCTTGGAGTCGCTTAAGTATTGACGACACCATCGTTGTCGTCAGCTAGATCCCATGGACACATAGAAGCTTTTAATTTTTTCACGTGGATGTTGATGTAGCAGAAGGATTTGAAAAGTGTCACCTGAATTTAATGTGCTTTCCTATATATTTGGATAATTTTACATGTTGACATGGCAACCCTTGGTTAGCCCTGATAGTTCTCTGGTGACAGGTTGACGTGACACCTAACCAGCAACACTTGGGATCAAAGATCAAATATGGACCGTCAATTGGGAGGTCATGCTTTATTGAATTTGGGTGGTTGATCGAAGGTACTCCATTGGAGTGATCAAGGTCTGGCTTCAAATGTGAACTAGAAGAGGGGACTCCAAAGGGATTTTACACAAAAAATATGGATCATCCATCAAAGGTATGAGAATCACTGTGGGCCACTTATCTTGTCATGGTCAAAAGTAAAAATTCACCTAAGGAAAAGATCAACATGTTGACACCAACTTGGACATGTGGCTAATTTCTACTGGCCAACAAGAACACTGACATGGAATGAGATAAGGACACGTCTCACCTAGATTTGTGATTTTTACTTATGCATGTGGTGGGTTCCACATGTCCACATGGTAGCCTCTAGTTGGCTCTGACAATGCTATGCTAGCAAGCTGACATGACACCTGGCAGGGGAAAATCAAGATTAGAGATCAAATATAGACCGTTGAGTAGAGGTTCACTGACACAAATATGGATTATTGATTGGGGGTGATCATTTGGAGTGATCGGGGTCTAGCTTCCAATAGGTCTTTGACAAGGAGACTCTGAATTTGAATCACAGTCATTAATATAGAACTGCAAAGGGAGGTCTAACAATGCATGAGGGCCATCAATCTGGCTCGACCAAGTACCCAAAATCGTCTAAGGAATAAAATTGTTATGCTTATGTCACCGAGACATGTGGTATATTTTCACTAGCTCATGTTGGCATTGATGTGGTAGAGGTGCATGACACGTGTCACCTAGATTTGAGAATTTTATGTATGCATGTGGTGGGTTCCACATGTCCACGTGGTAGCACTAGATTAGTTTTGAGAGTTCCCCATTTGCATGCCTAGCTCTCATATCTTCTACATTTCACCGACGATGACATCCTCATTGACATCGTGAAAACTTGCATCCAGGGCTTTTCTTTTTGTTTTGTCGATGATTATATTCATGCTAATATCCACCGTTATTGTTTCATCGAAGTTAGCTGAGCCATTGATCTATTAACAAAATAGGGGGTTGTTGATCTGTCACTGAAACCAAGAGAGCCATTGATCTATGTTCAACCAAAAACTAGAAATGGATAAGGAAAAGGTCATCATGTTGAAGTCATTATGAACACATGGAAACTTTCTATTATGAACAAGTGTCGAGTAGTCAAGCAAGAGAAAGGAATACAAATGTTTCAATCTCAGACTCAACATAATAGTGGAAAGCATCAATGTATAGATTGATGATACAAGTGTATAGAATCCCAAAGAATAAAGCAAAGACTAAGAAAAGAAGGAAGGAGAAGAGGATTTGAAATAAGAAGTAGAAGAAGAAGAAGAAGAAGAAGAAGAAGAGCTGCCAAAAGAAGCATAGGAGGAATATGACCAACAAAATATTCATATATCTCCCAAAACTCCAAGCCAACGAGTGCAAAAAAATCATCCACCAGAATAGATCATTGGGAATAAAGATGCAGGAGTTGAAACTCGAAGAAAATTACTCTCACCAAAACAAATAAATCTAGCACTGTTGAACCCAACAGTTTTGAAGAAGCCAACACTAATGAACACTGGATCAAAGCCATGGAACAAGAACTTGATCATATAAAGAAGAATGAAACATGGGAACTTGTTCTAAGGCCTAAGAATAAGAACGTGATTGGCACAAAATGGGTATTCAAAAACAAGTTGAACGAGGATGGAAAGGTAGCCAGGAATAAAGAAAGGTTAGTATGCAAGGGATATGCTCAGGTTGAAGGAATAGAATTTGAAGAAAATTTTTCTCTAGTTGGAAGAATGGAAGCAGTCAGAATGATCTTGGCTTATGCATGTTCTAATAAAATCAAAGTATATCAAATGGATGTAAAATCATCCTTCCTAAATGGAGAACTAGAAGAAGAAGTCTACATCGAACAACCAAAAGAGTTTCTACTGTCAGAAAAGGAAGATTATGTTTGCAAATTGAAGAAAGCATTGTATGGACTCAAACAAGCCCTCAGATCATGGTATTCAAGATTGGATAGGTATCTACAACATCAATGGTTCAGGAAAGACAATGTAGACAACAATCTCTACATAAAGGTAAATCAAGATAGTATATTGATAATTGAATTTTATATTGATGACATTATTTTTGGAAGTGATGATGACAAGATGAGTAAAAAATTTGCTAAAGACATGTAGAATGAATTCAAAATGTCATTACTTGGTGAGTTGTATTTATTTTTGGGACTCTGCATATGTCAGCAAGATAAATGTATTTTCATCTCCCAGACCGAATATATAAAAGAAATCTTAAAGAAGTTTGGAATGGTATATTGCAAGCCCATAAGTACTCCCATCCAGACTAGTTGCAAATTGAGAAAATATGATAAATAGAAGGATGCAGATCAAAGATTCTATAGATCGATGATTGTTAGTTTACTCTATGTGACAACATCGAGACCGAATGTGATGAAAATAGTTGGACAGGTTGAAATATTTCAAGTAGCATCGAAGGAAGCACACATTATGGCAGTAAAGAGAATATTAAGATATACCAAATAAGTAGAAGACTATGGATTATGGTATCAAAAAAGGAATGATCTATCTCTATTTGCATACACATATGCGGATTGGGAAGGAAGTGTTGATGATAGAAAAAGTATAAGTGGAGAAACCTTCTACTTGGGTGACTGTCTGGTTTCCTGGTTGAGAAAGAAACAATATTCAATATCATTGTCCATAATAGAAGCATAGTATATTACAACAATAACATGTTGTACATATGTTTTCTAGATGAAGAAAACTTTTCAAGACATACAGGTGGAATTTGACAAGCCTATTTTGATATTTTGTGATAATACCAATGCTATAAGTATCTCTAAGAATCCAGTGATGCATTCCAAGATGAAACACATTCCGATCAAGTTTCACTTTCTACGAGAACAAGTTACAGAGAATAACATCAAGGTAGAGTATACTGGGACAAAATAACATATTGCAGATATATTCACCAAACCTCTTCCGAGGGAGACTTTTGAGTATTTTCGACAGAAACTAGGAGTAGTTTCAACCCCACAATGATCTACATGACAATTGGCACATTACAACAAGGGGAGAGCAATAATAATCATGAAAGACTCGAATGATTTTTTATTTATTTTATCAAATATTTACATGAGGAAGCAACATGAAGAGAAACATCAGTAGAGATCAAAGGCTTATAGATAAGGGGAGCAACCCCAAAGAGAAGTCACCCTTTTCCATTGATGTCAAAGGGGGAGAAAAAAACATAGGAATGGAAACAAAGAGACGAGGCACGAAGTTAGGGGGAGCCAACATGAGCATGAGTGTTGCCACAACCATGTCTAAGTGTTGCCATCAATGCCAAAAGGGGAGATTGTTGAAACATTAGTTATTGAAAGATTGGTTGTCATTGAATTGCTGAAATATTAGTTTTCATTGATATCAACCCTTGAACGGGAAGTTAACAAGTTGCATGTCAAGGTAAAGTAGCTACAAACAAAAGTTAACAAGTTGCATGTCAGTCACATGTTCAAGTATCTATAAACAAAAGTTAACATGTTGGATGTCAAGGTAAAGGAGTTGTAAACATAAGTTAACCAGTTGCATGTCAGTTGCATGTTAAAGTAACTGTAAATAGAAGTTAACAAGTTTTATGTTAGTTTCATGTCATCATGAGATCCTCATTAAAACAAAAATAAGAGTCAATTGGAAAATCAATTATAGTGAATACTAATTAGTTGATATGAAGATAATAAGTCAAAGTTAGGGAAGTCCAGTGAAGGTAGAATTTTGCAAGAGCCGATCGTACTGAGATGAAGTTACATATCTAGTTTTTTTGTATAATCCACGAGTTGCAGGAGAAAAAGTGTGGACATATGTGAGCTTCAGTAGGGAAAATCACAGACATCCGTGAGCAGACAGTGTATGCGTCACAGACCTATGAAGAACAAATGTTGAAGATCAAATATCTAAGACCTAGGTCAGATACAGGTTGAAGGTATGTCTTCCTATGTATGTTAGGGTGTGTATTCTAAAGAAATCATGAACATATATTTCTTAGCGATTCATAAGCATTTGATTTGGAGAACTCTCTTGTGGATCTTGGTATGAGGTATGTGTGGTTGCAGTCTTGATGATATATTGAAATCAATAGCAACTACAAAAGTATCATAAACAACAAAAACAACAAGTTATCAGTTACAACGATAGAGATAGTGATAGATTGTTCTACATTTATATTTCAGGATGGTTGGATGGGGAAAGGAAAGGTGGTTGTATCCCTCTTCTGATTGGAGTTGGTAAACTAGGGAGTTGGAGCTTCCTTTCGGTTGAAGCTTGTAAATAGGGGGTTGGAGCATCCTTCTAGTTGTAGCTAGAGAAAAAGGAATTTGGTGCTTCCAATGAATGTACTCTTTGATAAATAAGAAAAGCATTCTATAGTTTTTTCCCGCATTGGGTTTCCACATAAAATAATGGTGTACTTTGTTTATGTGTTGTTTATGCACTGAATTATGGTATTAATGATCTATTGAATGATAATGGTAAGCTATTGAATATTATTGAAGATTGTATATTGTGGTCAAAGAAAGAAAAGTGCTCATACTGATTCACCCCCCCTCTTAGTATTCCAACATAGACTTGAACTATCCCCTAGGGTGTAGATCAGTTAGTGATGGAGTGCACTATTAAGGAACTCTATTATGCAAGGTCACAAAATTGAAACCCAGACTTACTTATGTGCCATGCTTAGGGAATGTCTGGTTACACCTGGAGGTTATATTGGTAGCGGTCATAATTGACGCTGTGCCATGCGAGTAGGAGTCCAACCTAGTTGTCGATTCCACTAGAAGAAGAAAAAAAGCGTAGACTGGAATTAATAAAAGTACCGTTGATATGTTTCCAAATGAAAAATGTATAGAGATTTATTTGAGACTAGTTCTGAAGTAACAAAAGTACCAATTTGCAAGTGGGTGGTTGTATCTAGAGGATCGATAGGATAGAGAGGTAACCTGTAAAAACAATTCTATCATACATTTTACATATTTTAAAACCTTAGCATCCCATGTCCAAGGATCTCAATGATATGATAGATTATAATTCAAATCCTAAGCCCAATCAATAATACCTTGTAGAAAAGATTCATCAGTATCTAGATGAAAATAAATGTTTGACATAATGTCTACATCTCTATTTATGTATTTTGGAAGAAGTGGCCAATGAAGAACTTAAATTAGGTATCGTAACAAGTAATTATAAAAATTTTAAAGAACATACACCATTTGTATCCCTTCATGTTTCATAGTTATATAATTCCACTCCACCCAAGATAAATTCCATATTACAAAGTACATTCAATTATCTAGTGTTCCTTCATTGGGTAGTGTTAACACATTTCCCAGTGCTATGCCATAATCATGCACATGAACATGAAAAATTATACTTTGGTTTAGGAATATGGGGAATGGTATTGTGACCATCTTCTGCTTCAATTTTCCAAACATTTCTTTGTAGGTTACTGCCAGAAAAAATGGTACCCCTTCTTGTTATCACATAAAAACTGCTCATTTGTGACATTTTCAATAGTCATATAGAAATATGTCACTATTGGAATGCATAACCTCTATTTTCAATCCCTTTCCACCAACATATTACCTCAAATAATTGGAAACAACCTAGTAAAACCCTAAAATTGACAATAGGGACTAGTGTAGATATCACCCCCCAAAAGTGCACTTAAACAACATATATAATACCCCCCAAAAGTTGCACCACTCCATAAAAAATCCAATTTCAATTGTTTACAACCCTCATCAATGTTCTTGACTTGGCATGATGGAAGGTTAGTTTTATATGCACCATCTTAAACCCTAATTGTTATTGTTAACCTTGATTTGGTCATCTTTAGACACTATATGGAGGACCATGTCAAGGGGTTTTAGCCATTATTTCACTATAAATAAATCATTTGAAGTCACTCCATCGATATCATCCGTTATCGCCAGTAGGGTTTGTTGGGTCGCTAATTGTTCACCATTATTAACACTTACATACATCCATTTTGTTCCTTTTACTTCCTCTTACCTCTCATTTATCACTCCATTTACCATAATTTCTCATAAAACACCATGTCATACTTATTTATGATTTAGTGTTTAAGTAATGCTCATTTTCCTTCATTTTTAATAAATTATATAATATCATACTCGATTTTTACTGATGACAATTTATGAAGAAATTTCTTGAAGCAGTAGTAAAAGCACTCATGATGGCAACTTCCAAGGTTGGTATACCAAATCACATCTACATGGAAATACAAAATAGAGGCTTTGTTCATAAGAGAAAATACATGGATCTGGGTGGATCAAACCTTACCCAATTTGCATGTGTGGGCCTCCAACATGAGATAAGGGTACAAACCAAAATTAGCACTAGTTTTGAAAAAACCAACTTCCATCTCTATTTCCATGCAAACGAAGATGAATCTAAAAAATATGAGACATGGATTTTTCCTATAGCTGATGCAGGAGCATCGTAGAAATCCAAAGCACATGGCTAGCCAAAGATATAGTTGGACGCGCAGATGTAATTTGAACACTTTTTTTTGAAAACGTTTTGAAATTTAAAATCTGAAGCATTAATGTAATGGACAGGACGAAAGTGTAGTTGCATTTATATTTGAAGATCCAAACTGATTTTGGAGTGTATGTTCCTATCCGTTTGATGTAATAGGAATTTATGTGTGTTTAATGCAAGTAGGTAGATTTAAATGATAGATTAGACAGTTTATAAGTGTAGGAGGGAAAAAGGGTCATAGACACCCTCACCTTGTGTCATTGTATTATTATTCAGAATTTTCGTAAGCTGTAGAGCTGCAAAGGAGAATAGATAATTTTATGCATTCTAGCTATTGTTATTTTCCATGTACAGGAGTACTGGAATTAATAGAAGAAAGCCTTGATTCCAATCTATGTGTTTGTTATGGTTGTTGGAACCACCTGCTGAATGGTATGTTGCAGGCTATTTTATATTCTCTGTGTGCATTTTATTTCAATGATATCTGTTTGTCTATGCTCTAGAATTCTATGTTGAATGATTGAATTTTGGATAAGGGGAGAATAAGTTTTAATTGTTTCTCTTTCTGAGAACTCCTGCAAAGAGTGCAGTGGAGGGTTTGCAACGAGTGTGTTGAGAAGGCTATGAGTTTCATCTCAGAACTCTTAGAGGAGATTCAAATCATGTTTTTATAGGACAAAGTGCAAGGTTAGCTCAGATCCGTGCAAGGTGTGCATAAGCTGGGTGAGGTCTGGGATTTTACCAACTCAAGAGGTGCACAAAGTCGAAGACCCAAATAACCGGAGGTTATTTAAAAATCGCCGCAAGGAGTGCGTGCAGGGACCCTTTTGGAAGCCTTTAGTTTGCAAGAAAAATCTCATAAGGGATAGAACCTTTGAAGTTTTCAAATGGAGGTGGAGGTCAAAATCATCTCATAGAAGTCAAGTTCAGGAGGGAGGACGCCAAGTAATTTTGGCCATAAATCCTTGAGACGTTGAATCAGACAATGAATCGTTTCAAGAGCAAGTACCAAAGTTTCGTGAGCCGATGGATCTTGTGGAACAATGAAAGGATTAAGACCAAGTGTCTTTCAACACTCTTAAGCTCAAGAAGGATAGTGACCATCAGATCCAAATCAACGGGGATCGTTGATCTCGTATGTGAATTCGCATATTGGAGTTCAGGGAATGGAGTGACCAGTGGTTTGGGTCGAGTGTTGTGGTTTTTTGATTGGAAAATTTCCGATATAAAGAGGGTCGTTCGATCAAGGGAGGCACACAACTGTCGGTCTCATCGAAGGCATGATTTTGGAGTTGGGGATTTGTAGAGGGAGAGGAACGGTTATTCGTTGTTCTCTCAAGTTGCGAAAGCCAAAGACTCATGCGAACGGGTGGAAAGGACCCACTCCGTAAGTGGAGAAAACAAAGGTGATAGGTGGCGTGCACCCATCACTTTGGGTGGAGTCAACCTTCATTGAAACATTGCATTTTTGGGATTCGCAAGGGAAGAGCACAAGAGTTTGGCACTCCAACTCACGAATTCATGAGTTGTGAAAGGTGCTTGTGTTAAGGCTTGGTTTTGGTCATATTGGAAAAGGGGCTAAAGAGGAGGCTTACACCTTGAGCCCATTCACAATTTTGCATTTCGTCTATTGTCAAGGGTTGTGGAATTGTATTCGAAGTGCCCAACTCACGAGACCCGAAATCCTTTCCGGGCTTAAACAAGGAGTTCAGTTTTTTCTTGTCATGGTTTAGAGAATATCCTACATGGATCTCGGCCTGAGGGCAGAAGGTCTGCACTAGTTGTGGTATCAGATCCCAGAAAAAATTATTTTCTTTCTACAATGGAGAAAAAAGAGGAATTTTAAATCCATGTCGCCGAGAAGAAGACAAAGGCCCATACCTGATCCAATAGTGGAAAGAGAAATGCGTGAATTACGTGCCAGAATTGATTCTATGGAGATAGCACAGAGGCGAACAGTTGACGCTGGGGATATCAACAAAGATGAAATTGAAAATGAAGATGAAAATGAAGGTGAAGAAGTTGCAGTCAAAGATGCTATAGAAGAATGCCTATTCAGGGTTGTTGCAAGGATAGGTGCTAGGGAAAAAATGGACATTCCAATGTATGAAGGCATCCTAGATGTTGAAGAGCTTCTAGAATGGATTAAAGCTCTAGACAAACACTTTGACTATAAGGATGTCGAGGAAGACAAGAAATTCAAACATGTCGTTACTAGACTTAAAGGGCATGCAACATTATGGTGGGATGAACTGCAAGTTGACAGACGTTGCAAGGGAAAGAAGGAAATCAAGAGTTGGGATAGAATGGTTGCAAAAATGAAAGGTAAGTTTATACCTAGTGATTATCAAATAAATCTGTTTCGGAGGATGCAAAATTTGATATAGAAGCTGATGTCAGTGAAAAAATACACTGAAGAGTTCTATAGGATAAACATCAGAGAAGGTCATCGGGAAAGCGATGATGAGAAAGTTGCCAGGTATATGAATGGTCTATGATATGAAATTCAAGATGATATGAGAATGATGACCATCCGAACCATAGAATATTCTTATCATATGGCTCTAAAAGCTGAAGAGAAGCGAAGTTGAAAGCAAGGTCAAAGAGGCCGAGGCAGAAGTCAAAGAAGAGGAAAGACAATTGCCCAGGACAGAACTCGAAAGCCTAAAGAAGAGGGGAAGAAACCTCAAACTCAATATGAGAGATGAGGAAGCTCACAGGGGAGGCAATATGCTAATAGAAATACTTTTCCTCGAGCCATAGAAAGAGGAAGAGGCAGAGGAGGTGAAGTGAAATGCTTTGTCTATGGAAAAATTGGACATAAATCCTATGAGTGTCCAGATAGGAAGAAAGATGGTGGTGAAACTCACATTTCTTAATCTCAAGGATGGAATGTTGAGGCAGAGGATGCTAAGGGTGGAAGATCTTTGATGATGTGGAAAGTTCTCTGGAAACCGGAGAAGGAGCCAGAGACCCCAGCCCAAAGAAACAGTCTATTTTGGACTACTTGCAAAACCAAAGACAGGGTATGAAAGGTCATAGTGGACAACGGTAGCATAGATAATCTTGTATCCATAGAAATGGTAGAAAATATGGAGCTGGAGACTGTTGTGCATCCAAGCCGATACAAAGTTTCGTGGCTACAAAAAGGACGTCAGGTAAATGTCACTAAACAATGTTTAGTTGAATTTAAAATAGGAGATTATAAAGATGAGATATTATGTGATGTCTTCCCATGGATGTTTGTCATCTATTACTAGGTAGACCGTGGCAATATGATAGAAATGTGGTGCATGATGGGAGAAAGAACACGTACACTCTGGAGAAAATGGTAGGACGCACATGTTGCTGCCAATTAAGGATAAAGAGGTGAAAACATAGATGAGAAACACTTTACCTCTCATGAGTGGGAAGGAACTTCTTAAGAAAGTCAAGATGAAGGAAAACACGTAATTCATTTTGGTTAGGAAGCCCATAATTGTTTTGAACAACACTAGGATAGATGATTTACTGGAAGAAATCTAGGAGTTGCTGGAAGAATTTGTTGATATAGTAGTGGACGAACTACCTTGTTTGTTGCCACCTATTAGGAGTATAAGCCATCATATTGATATTATACCTGGAGCCAGTTTTCTGAACAAAGTAGCTTATAGGTTGACGTCCCAGGAGAATTAAGAAGTTAAGAGACAGGTCTAGGACTTAATGGACAAAGGATTGATTCAGGAGAGGTTGAGTCCATGCGCTGTTCCAACAGTGCTCGGCCTAAGGAAGGAAAGTGGCTGGAGAATGTGTATAGACTCAAGGGAAATCAACAAAATTACCATCAGGTATAGGTTCCCATTGCCAAGGATGGATGACTTGATGGATTGCTTGAGTGGAACAAAGTTTTTTTCAAAGATTGATTTGAAAAGAGGATATCATCAGATTAGAATGAGAGAAGGTGATAAATGGAAGACAACATTCAAGACGAATGAAGGGTTGTATGAATGGCTTGTCATTCCATTTGGCTTGATGAATGCATCTAGTACTTTCATGATGTTGATGAATGAAGTCCTGAAGGATTTCATTGGGAAATTTGTCATTGTATATCTTGATGATATATTAATTTTCAGCAAAACTAAAGCAGAGCATTTAAAGTATTTAGCTGCAGTGATGAGAAGGTTACAACAAGAGAAATTGTTGATCAACATGAAGAAATCATTATTTATGAGGACATAACTCATTTATTTGGGTTTTGTTATCTCTTCAAATGAATTGAAAATGGATCTGGAAAAGATAAAGGTGATTAATGATTGACCATCGCCGAAGAGCGTGTTTGAAGTTCGAAGCTTCCATGGTTTGGCTAGCTTCTACAGGAAATTCATCTGAAAATTCAGTGGAATTAGCGCACCGATGATGGATACGGTGAAGAAAAAAAATAAATCTTTTCACTGGATGGGGGAAGTGGAGAAGAGCTTCAACCTGCTGAAGAAGAAGATCACTGAGAAACCAATTCTGGTTTTTCCAGATTTCAGCAAGACATTCTAGGTAAGGTGTGACGTGAGTGGATTTTCCATTGGAGTGGTCTTAAGCCAAGACAATATGTCGGTCGCGTATTTCAGTGAAAACCTGAATGAAGTAAAGATTAAGTACTACACATATGACAAAGAATTCTACGCAGTCATACAAGCGCTGAAGAAATGGAGGCACTATTTGGTTCCAAAAGAGTTCATTTTGTACAACGATAATCACGCTTTGCAATTCGTGACTTGACATGAGAAGTTGAACCAAAAACAAGCTAAATGGGTTGAATACATGCAGAATTTTACTTTTGTGACTAAGCATATTTCTGGAACTGCTAACAAAGGTGTTGACGCTTTGAGCAGGAAAAGTTTGCTTATGCAGGAATTTAGAGTTAAGACTTTGGGTTTTGATAACCTCAAAGAAATGTATGGGGATGATCCTGATTTCAAAAAGTCATATGAGGCATTTGAGAATCCAATTCTCAGGGACATAAGCCAATGGACATAGTACATGATCCAAGATGGACTATTGTTCAGGGGAAATCAGCTATGTATTTCGAAATTCTCCATGAGGGAGAATTTGCTGAAGGAAAAGCACAACAGAGGATTGGCCGAACACTTTGGCCATGACAAAACGTTCTCAAAGTTGAATGGCTCATATTATTGGCTAGGGATGAGGATAGATGTGAAGAAATTTGTGTACAGGTGCAGAATTTGTCAGCACACGAAGGGAAAAAGGCAGAATGCAGGGTTATATCAGCCATTACCCATACCAGAAAGGCCATGGGATGCAGTGAGCATGGATTTCATATTAGGATTTCTAAGGACACATAGGGGATATGATTCAATCTTTGAAGTGGTAGAAAGATTTTCAAAGATGGAACATTTCATACCATGCCAGAAAACCAGTGATGCAACTCATATTGCGAACCTGTTTTTCAAGGAAGTCGTCAGACTTCATGTCTTTCCAAGGAGTATCATTTCTGATCGAGATACCAAGTTCGTAGGAAATTTTTGGAGGACCTTATGGAAGAAGCTAGGGACAAACTTGTCTTTTAGCTCAACGTATCATCCTCAGACAGATGGACAGATAGAGTTCATAAACAAGATCTTGGGAGATTTGTTAAGGAGCTTAGTGACTAAACACCACAGTCAATGGGATCACATTCTACCATAGGTGGAATTCACTTACAATGATTCACTCAATAGAAGCACAGGGCAGAGTCCATTCCAAATTGTGTATGGCATGCAACCAAGGGGAGTATCTGAATTGAAAGATTCAGAACAAGATGAATTCAAGAGCACTAGTGCAAAGGACTTTGTAGAAGGAATGAAGGAGCTTCATAGCAGAATCAAGGAGCGACTGCAGAGTTCAAATGAAGAGTACAAGTGTAGAGAAAATCAACATAGGAGAGAACTTCAATTTGAATTTGATTTGATTCTTACACATTTGAGGAAGAAAAGGTTCCCAAGGGGAACATACAACAAGTTGAAGATGAAGAAAATTGGACCGTGCAAGGTCATAACAAAATTTGGGGCAAACACATATGAGATTGAATTACCCAATGGGGTCAGAATCTCAGCGATATTCAATGTCACGGATTTGTACCCTTACAGAGCTGAAGAAGCAAAAGCAGAGGGTGAACGGGAAGAAATTCCATGGACAAAACAAATGCCTGTAGCTGAAAAGCCACAGATGGAAATCATAATTGATAAGAGGATTAGCAGAAAGACCAGGAGAAAAGAGTATTTTGAATACTTGGTCAAGTGGAAAGGACATCCAGTTGAATATGCCAGTTGGGAGGATGAAGCAACAATTCAAAAGCATGGACAAACAATGAAGGAACTCGTGAACAGGAGTTCATGAAAATTTTCAAGTGAGGGAGTATGATGCAGGAGCATCATAGAAATCCAACTAACGCACCTAGCCAAAGAGACAGTTGGATGCACAGATGTAATTTGAACATGTTTTTGTGAAAACGTTTTGAAATTTAAAATCTGAAGCATTAATGAAATGGATAGGAGGAAAGTCCAGTTGCATTTATATCTAAAGATCCAAACTGATTTTGGAGCATATGTTCCTATCCGCCAGATGTAATAGGCATTTATGTGTGTTTAATGCAAGTAGGTATATTTAAATGATAGATTAGACAATTTTAGAAGCGTAGGAGGGAAAACAGGTCATAGACACCCTCACCTCATATCATTGTATTATTATTCAAAATTTTCATAAGTTGTATAGCTGCAGAGGAGAACAGATAATTTTATGAATTCTAGTTGTTGTTGTTTTCCATGTATAGGAGCAATGGAATTAATAGAAGAAATCTTTTCTTCCAATCTATGTGTTTGTTATGGTTGTTGGAACCACCTGTTGAATGGTATGTTGCAGGCTAGTTTATATTCTCTGTGTGCAGTTTATTTCAATGATATATGTGTGTGTATGCTATAGAATTCTATGTTGAATGTTTGAATTCCGGATAAGGGGAGAATGGGTTTTAGTGGTTTCTCTTTCTGAGAACTCCTGCAAATAGTGCAGTGGAGGGTCCGCAAAGAGTGCATCGACCAGGCTATGAGTTTCATCTAAGAAATATCATAGGAGATTCAAATCGTGCTTTTACAAGCTGAAGTGCAAGGTTAGCTCAAATCCATGCAAGGTGTGCGCAGGATAGGAGAGGTCTAGGATTTTACCAACTCAAGAGGGAGATTGAGAAACTATTGTTGCAAGAGGTGCATAGAGTCGAAGACCCAAATAACCATAGGTTATTTGAAAATCGCCACAAGGAGTGCGTGCAGGGACCCTTTTGGAAGCCTTGAGTTCGCAAGTGAAAGATCAAAAGGGATAGAACCTATAAAGTGTTCAAAGGGAGGCAGAGGTCAAAATCTTCTCACAAAAGTCAAGTTTAGGAGGGAGGACGCCAAATCATTTGGCCAGAAGTCCTTGAGAATTTGAATCGAATGGTGGAATCACTTCAAGAGGAAGTACCAAAGTTTTGTGAGCCATTGGATCTTGTGGAACAGTGGAAGGATTAAGACCGAGTGTCTTTCAACACTCTTAATTTCAAGAAGGATAGTGACCGTCAAATCCAGATCAACGGGGGTCATTGATCTCATATGTGAATTCGCGTATCGGAGTTCCGGGAATGGAGTGACCAGTGGTTTGGGTCGAGTGTTGTGGATTTTCGATTGGAAAATTCCTGATACAATGAGGGCCATTGGATCGATGGAGGCACACAACCATTGGTCTCATTGAAGGCACAATTTTGGAGTCGGGGATTTGTAGAGGGAGAGGAATGACTGTTCGCTATTCTCTCAAGTTGCAAAAGCCGGAGACTCATGCGAACGGGTGGAAAGGACCCACTCCGTAAGAGGAGTAAACAGAGGTGACAGGTGGTGTGTGTTCATCACTTTGGGTGGATTTAACCTTTATTGACACATCTTGTTTCAGGGATTCGCAAGGGAAGAGCACAAGAGTTTGGTGCTCCAACTCGTGAAGTCGCGATTTGCAAAAGGTTCTTGCGTTAAGGCTTGGTTGTGGTCATATTGGAAAAGGGGTTGAAGAGGCGGATTACACCTTAAGCCCATTCATAATTTTGCATTTCGACTATTTCCAAGGTCTGTGGAATTGTATTCAAAGTGCCCAACTCGTGAGACCCTAAATACTTTGCGGGCTTAAACAAGGAGTTCAGTTAACCCTTGTCATGGTTTAGAGAAGATCCTGTGCGGATCTCGGCCTAAGGGCAGGAGTTCTACACCAGTATCACAACAAATTGAGTGTATAAAGGGACATTTTATAAAATGAGATACAATTTGAGAGATATGTGTGTTTCTTTATCATGAATTTTCCCAAATTTATGCAAAACCAATATTTTGTGAAACAACCAATGTTTTCCTCGATTTTCGAGCATATGAAGATGAATCTGAAAAATCCGAGACATGCATTTTGTCTGTAGCATAGAAAATTGATTTCCATGTGAGCCATTATCGAAAATGAGTTACATTTTGAGATATGTGGGTGGTTCATTATCACCAATTTACCCAAATTGATGTAAAACCCGAATTTTGTGATTTTTCTCCAAAGATGTAAAACTCATTTTCTGAGTTTGGGGATTTGGTTCTATCCTTCCCCAAATAATTTTTATGTATAAATAATACCAAGGGGGGGAGGAATCATTCATTATTTATTAATAAGTAGTTAGTAGTCAATAGCTTGATCATATAAGAATACCTTTTTTACTTCCTAAGTTTTGATTAATAAAATTTCAACAGTTCGTGGTTTGGATCTATAAGCCGTTGACTTGATTTGCAATAGCCTGTCTAAGGAGGAAGGGCCTTGTTCTCTAAACAACCATCATTGCTAATGTATTTGTAAGTATATTCATTTTATTAGTTTTTTGTTATGCCTGATTATCTTTGGTTTAGTTGTGTTGTTAATTATTTAGTTTGTTGGTTACAACTATCTTATTATTTCATAAGCTTCATTGAGATTTATGTTATTGCATTTGTTAATTAAAGGATTTCTATTAATTACATTGGTTTGCAAAGTATTCTTATAAAAGTTGGATCATTTCTATCAAATTTCATTAAATATTTGTTGTTGTTGTTACTTACGATTGGATGAAAATGGTTTAACACAGATGCATATTTTTGCCATTCAATTATGTTATGTTTCAATATTTTTTATTAGATTCAATTTATCTATTTATTCATTCAGTTATCTTATAGGACATTCCTTTTTCATTTGGTTGAGAACATTGTTTGAGACATAGATCTACTATATTTCAGCAAGGAGTGTTTCCTTTCAAGTTGGGTGATTTACTTTGCACAGAGTGAGTCTATTTCATTTCCAAAGTAAATGTGTAGTTTGTTTCATTTCCCAAGAAAAGTGTGTTTCAATTCCAATGCATGTGTGAGAGTGATTTCAGTTTCAGCAATGAGATTTCAATTCAAAGTAGTGTGAGTGTGTTTTAATTTAAAGTAAGTGTGAGTGTGTTTTAATTTAAAGTAAGTGTGAGTGTGATTTCCAATTCAATAAGAGTGTTTTCATTCCAGTAAGCGTGCCTCATTTGAATAAGCATGATTTAGTCTACAACGAGTGTTTCTTACTTATGATTGCATATCAATAGATGATCAATGTCCAATGGAAATTGTTGCCCGCATATAACTTGCATGATAACTTTGAAATAAAAGGGCATACCTTGGGTTGAAAATGAATGTATTGGATGATTTAATTAGACAATTAGATACACCAACATTTTGGCATTGTTGTTGGGGAAGTTATTAAGGGTGAAAGAGTACAACTGACATTGTTTTTTATGCATTATTAACTAGAAGCATACTAGAAGTACTCAAGGCATGTAGGTTGTAAGAATATAGAAGTAGAAGAAGATTAAATCCTATCATTCCACCTAGTGGTGTTGTAAGAAACACCCATTCTACAAACTAGTTGATAGGAAAATTTGAAGGAAGATCCTAAAGACTAATGTTTTAGAGAACCCTGTAGTAGAGACAAAGATTTCTTCTTTTCCTATCTTAGAATCATCACTTTGAGGGAATATTCAGATGGAATATCTTACCAATTCAATTAAGGATCCAAAATACCTACCAGTAGTCTCTAAAGAAATATATAACATATGAATAACCTCTTCTATGTTGGAAAAATATGGCAGGTGAAGAAGATGAAGGATCTAACAAGGAAGAAATTTTTACCTTTTAATTCCCCTTCCAAGATCTAGGAGAAGTGGTACTTTTAAATACAAAATTTGCAGAAAACATAGAAGGAAATTAAAAGGTGGACTTAGAAACTTCTTGTTGTCCTTATAAGCAAGAGAAAAAAATCAACAATTCATGGACAACATCCAATGAAGAATAGACACTGAAGCCAAAAATTCAATAATTCCTTGCATCCTTTTCCCCAGACCCAAAACCCTTGTACATTTAGAAGTTTGATGAGACCAATTTTGGAAAATTCATGGCATGCCAACCAAAGAAGAGAAAAAATAAGGAAAATACTACATTGAATCATGTTTCCAAGAATTCCTCAGGCCTCACCACAACATTATTCAAAAATTATTGGTACCATCTCCATCAGAGAAGGAGGTCCCTCATGTTCTTGTTGTTACAGGTGAATCTTCCTACAGACAAACAAATTCCCTCTTGGTCTCTAGACTCCTAAGGCCAAGACAGAAAAGTTCTTAACATGGACACTGACATCCTTTTAGATCTAATTAAGCTAATCAATGAAGAGGAATAAGAAAAGTGTACCTTTTTAAATGGTGTTTGTCCTTGCAAAATCCAAGTTGAGCTTCAATCTCAAGCTCCTCGATAGGTCATGTAGCACAAATAAAGATACAACAAACTTCCTATTCTACTGAGATTAGCTCAAATACAGATCTATCTACTAAAGACAAGTTCATGTGAAACAAAGATAAACTTGAAAGAAACAGGCCAAGCATGTATATATATTAATGAGAACAAATGAAGAATACTTACAGATCAAACTTGATGAAGGCACAACAACTTATTCTAATTCTGTTTGTCCAACCCCTTTTCTCAAGTAATCTAGACCGATTATGCTTCAATGGTGCCTCACTTATGAGATCATAAGTTTCGTATAATTCTCAATCTCCATCTCCTCCTCTTCCATGGAAAGCCCTCATTATATAGGATTTGGAGGCTTAACCAGCATGGAGATGATCTCTCATTAGATCCACTAGGAAAGGGATCTCTAAGATATTTAGGGAGATAATATCTCTTAAGGATTTTGGGGAGGAAATATCTCTCAAGGATTTTAAGGAGGAAATATTTCAACCATCCATGAGATCCTCCACCTTCCCTAAAATATAGGAAACCAAATGTGAGGTGGATTCTCACACTTAATTACTTTCTTTTTCATGAATATTAATAATAATTCATGTGCACTTGGTATTTTGGCCTTCATGTAATATATCCCTCCTCCATATTGACTAGGGATTGTGACATAGGTTATTCCATGGTGTCAAGGTGTATGAGACACTTATATGACACTTTACGACACTTAGGGCGAGGTACCTAGGTGTGTAAATTTCATGTGTAACAGAATGCCCCAAAAGTGTGAGGTCAAAAGAGAGAATGATGGCTGAAACACTTTACAAATCTTTAAAGCAAGGGTGTGGACTCGGAGAACCTAGTAGAAGCTGCAAACAACCATCAAACATATGTTATGACATGTTTCAAACCCAAGGCAGACATACCTATGCTTGAGTGACAAAGACTTTCCAGGTATGGCCGCCATAAAATACAGTGTGGATCCATAATCATATTGATTGAAGAGTATAGCCACCAAAGATACAATGTGGATCTATACTTCCATGACATGAACTGATCGTAGCCACGAAAAATACAGAGTGGATCTACAAGATGACAAGACATAGCCATGGACCAATACAAAGTGGATCTATGTAATAGTATATGTGCCAATCTTCAAAAGAAAATCCATCGCAACCTGGGCAAAGTATATATCAGAGTGATCACTCAACCCAGGGTCTTTTGACCGATCATGATGCAATATGATTCTAACAATGTGAATAGATGTCCTGATGTCGAACATGGCATAAACCACTTGATTACCGGTCAATGATGTAAATTGTTAACAAGTGCAAGGGAAATCATCATTGATGTCAATGATTCCCAAGGTACTCTAGTACATTCCAACGAATGTGAATGGATGAGATGAAGTTGAACATCCATGGAATCATCCGATCATAGGTCAATGATGTAACCCCACTGTTGGACGCAAGGAGGCCTACCATTGAGGCATGCAGGCCCCAAGGTAATAACTGGTTTCTAAGTCTAGCTCCTATATAATGTGTTGAAGTCGACAACAATAGACTCGTCGAAGGAGAGCCTTGATGTATCCCCCATCAATGACATGAAACAAACACAGAAATGTAATTGGTAGATCAAATGAACATGGACTGGCACATGTATTGAAACAAGAGATGTAATTGGTAGATCAAATGAACATGGACTGACATGGGTATTGAAACATGATATTTGTGATGGTTGACTCTTAAAGCAGGTACTTCCTTTGAACACTGAGGCATAACAGCAGAAACTTGACATGGGCCAAAACTTTATAATGCAATGGATGTTGTGACTTTACATCGGGTGACCCAAAGGAGTGAGGAAACTCAAAGGATTGGTTTAGTGCAGAGGTTCAACAGATTGAAATGCGTTCAAAGATAAAATTTTGTGTTCAAGGGAGACTGCAAGGGTTATTGGTAGTGTTCTCAAAAACTTCTTGGCTTGCTTCCTTCAATTTTTCCCTCATCCAGATAGACGAGTACCTATTTTTAATTTAATGAGCTCGAGGAGGATAACACATGCTTGATATAACTCACCTTCAGTAAGTCCCTCTTCCTTTGTTTAACAAACTGGAAAAAGAAAGGGTTTGGTCCCATATGGGACCTTCAATGTATGATTGTTTAACGAGCGAAGAGAAGGTAAAATTGGTGGTTTTTCATATTTAGAGAGTCTAAAAACAACTTAAAGATGACTCCAATGTTGTCCTTTTTCGTAATGTTAGTGTCGCGAGGCTGAAAAAGAGATAAATGATCAATGAAAAGAGACCCTTTCAAGCCTTTTAATGAGTGGGAAAGGAAGCAAGATCACTCGACAATATTTTCACGTTTAGAGAGTCTGAAAAGAGTTTAAAGAAGACTCTAGAGGGTTCATTTTTCGTATAACCTTTACGAGTCCGAAAAAGTGATAAAAGTCTACTCGGTTACATTCTCATGTTTTTTTGAGCACGAGAAAGAACAAAGACTAAGCTCGGTACTCTTCCCCCATATTGAAAGCTAGTGGCTTAACTCTAGAATGATCATCAAAGGCTGGAGACATGCCCCCCCAAGCTTCAATTCATTCAACGACTTTGAGGTTGTCACCAATTTCTATACTAGATGGAGAAAAAGGATATAGGTGGATGAAATGAAGGTTCAAAAACAAGACCCAACGAAAGACTCGACTCGACATCTACGAGATCTGGTGAAAGACTCGACCTGATAGGAGAGGTGACCTTTTCATTTTTTAACAAGCTTGACATTGGAAAAGAACTATGCTCAAGGCTCCAGGTGCAATCCCCAGATTTATGTTTCATTTTTGAACGAGCTTGCTACAGAAAAGAAAAACTATGCTCAAGGCCTTTTTTTCATTTTTTAACGAGATTGCCACAGAGAGGAGAAAATATGCTCGTGGACTCTTCTTAATCAAGGCTTCCAAGAGGACAACTCTCTGGAAGGACACCATGTGAAGGGACAAAACTCGGTCATGGCTTCCAAGAGATCTTCACTGGATAGAAGAAGAATGCTATGGAAGGAACACATGTCGAGGTCTGTGATAGGGGTAAGGAGATCAGGTTCCAAAATCCCTACCGAAGAGATCACCATGTCAACTACCGGATCCAAGTCATCTTCATCGACAACTGAAGGCATGGGAGACAATGCCACATAATTGACACGTGGTGCAGGTGATACCGACTGCTGATAAGACCCATTTAGGGAGGTCATTGGGTTGGTACTAAATTTAGGACTAACGCATGAAAATTGATCAATAGCCACAATTATTCCATCGTGCAGGAAATATATCACATGAAAAGGAGTGGATACAATAGCTTTCATGGAATAGACATAATCTCACCTAAGGAGTAAATCGAAATCCAAGGGATCCTGGACTACCATAACATCAATAAAGATTGTTTTTCTTCCCAAAGTGACAGGAAACTGAGGAAGGATCCCTAAAGGGTGACTGGTTCTTCTATTAAAAGTGAACAGAGTCTGGGTAATTGGCACAAGCTTAGGGTAACCCAAAGCTTGCCAAACAATAGAGGAAAAAATACTAACAGACAAACCTTCATCTATTAGTGTATGAGGAACGTCTCGACCATAATATTTTACTATAATATTGAAAGGCATGTGAGAGGGAAGATGAGGTCCAGTTAGCACACCCTAATCAAAAAGGATGTCCTCATTACTTGGAAGGGTTTTCGCAGGAGAAGGAGGAATGCCCCTCGGCATGGTAGATCCTGTTTCAACGAGAAAAATGTGGGAAGAATCGGGTTTACTCTCTAGCAGGAGAGTAGGATCGATCAATGATGAGATAAGATTGACCACCTTATAACTCTTCAGAGGAAGAGTGGTATTGACCGATGATCTAACCAGAGAAACCACTTTGGCACTCTTCAGATGAAGGGTGGGACTGACTGATGAAGGGACTGGATTAGTCACTTTAGCACTCATCAGAGGAGGAGTGGGATTGATCGATGAAGTAAATAGAGAAACCACTTTGGCACTCGTCAGAGGAAGAGTGGGATTGATGGATGAAGTCACCGGAGAAACCACTTTGGCACTCTTCGGATGAAGGGTGGGACTGACTGATGAAGGGACTAGATCAATCACTTTAGCACTCATCATAGGAGGAGTGGTATTGACCGATGACGTAACCAGAGAAACCACTTTGGAACTCATCAGAGGAAGAGTGGGATTGACCGATGAAGTCACCAGAGCAACCACTTTGGCACTCTTTGGATGAAGGGTGGGACTGACCAAGGAAGGAATTGGATCAGTCACTTTAGTACTCATCAGAGGAGGAGTGGGATTGACCTATGAAGTAACCATAGAAATCAATTTGACACTTCTCAAAGGAGGAGTGGGATCGACCGATGGTGAAGTCAGGTCGACCACTTTGACACTCTTCGGATGAAGGGTGGGAATGACCGAGGAAGGAACTAGATTAGTCACTCTGGGTTCACTCTGTAGATGAAGAGTGGGGTTGAACGATGATGAAACTAAATCAACTACTTTGGTTAGTGGTTCAACCGAGGATGAAATTAGATTGAACACCTGATCAACTGGACTGATCGGGGATGGAACCGGATTGACCATTCTATCAACTAACAATGGGTTGGGAGAAATATTACGATAACTAGTTGGAAGGTGAAGCTTTTACAAAAGAGAAGAATCCTTGTCCATACGAGGACAAAGGTGAGAATAATGACCACCTTCGCATAACATACAAGGGAATTTGATAGTTGTCTTCTTCTTACCAACCTTAACATCACTAGTTGACGGGGTATCACTGGAATGACCAACGGGGGCCAATGATGTGGAGGACCACACTTCTAAGACCTTGGGAATACCAAGGCAATCCCTCAGAAAGTGGTCACCCTTACAAAGACTGCAAGGGAATTTGGGTTTCAGATTCTACATTGTAATCTTGTTGACCTCATCAACACTCCCAGTTCTATTAACAGTAGCTAGTTGTTTGGATCCAACATTTGATGTAGTTGGAGGCTTGGTCCCTTTCTGGTTCTTCTTCTTCTTCTCTTTTTGTTTCTTCTTCTTCTTATCAATATGGCTACTTGCTTGAGATATTTCACTAAGCGAAGAAGGAGAAACTGAAGGAGACCTAATGGGTGAAGAAGGAGAAATGTAGACATGAGGTTTATGTGTGAGTAGTGTGCTTACATATGAAGCACCTGCATTCGAGATGACCAGAGTGGAAAAAAACCATACCAGTAACCCAATTGTGAGACCTAGAAGGCTCAAAGTAGTGATGTAAGGAGGACCAATGTTTCTGTAAGAAAGAAAAACAAAGGGTTCCCCTGAGAAAGGGGTTCCTTCATTGGTCATCCTAGGAACTGATGCCATAAAAATAAATCTCCAACCTAGATTCTGCTAGGGAGAACAAACAACACATGCTAAAAATCTAGTAAGCAAGCAAGAAAACAAAACCTTCTCACATTGAGCACACTAGTTGGTGATGAAATCCAACATCGCAGGAACAAAGTAAGAAGGGGTTGAGATAGAGCGGGTGGAAAAGTTACATTGATGACTTGCTTAACGGACTTACACCCTAGTGCAAGATCCCACACATAATCGTGCGTATACCCTCCAAGGATCCTGAGTGAGTCTGGCCAATGTCGATTCCAAGTACCGTGAAGACTTTCCCCTCCACAATAACCTTGTGTAAATACCCTAAAGAGATAGGCCACTAAGGTTACCAGCTACAACAGTGATGCCTGGGGAAATAGTCGATAGTCCGATCCACACGCAAGGGTAGGGTATCTAGCCCGAAATAAACTTGAACGACTTCCACTCATAATTGTGGGTATACCTTCAATATATCCCCATAATACGTGCAATTTCTACACCAAGACCAACAAAGAAGGGTGAGTAACTCTGGTAGTCTCAATGTGACCTCAGGTTTGACCCTTGTGTGAGAAGGGCTTCCCAGGAAAAAATGCGGCAATTGGATTTCACCGCTCCCTAACACAAGATCCTATGTTTGTTTGCAGCTTTGGAAATTTATATTTCACACCTATTCCAAATCCCTAGAACTAATCTAATGTAGGTTTGCTACCAGAAAATGTAAAAATGTCTAATCAATTTTAGTTTAGCGCTTGATTTTTAAGGCTGTTGTTACTCAAAAGGAAAGTGGCGTGGACAATATGGTGTTTTGACCGACTCAAAATTTATGCAAAGAGATGAAGATGCAATATTTTTATTTCAATGAAATCTATGCTACGAGAAGGAGAAAACATTCATCATTCTAGATGCACAATGTCCCAAAATGTCAAAAAACATGCAATTCTGCTACTTCAAATGCAAGCTCGTTTCACGACCCCAAAACAAGAATGCATTCAAAACAATGAGAACTGAAAGAAAACAAGTAGAATATTTTTCTAACAAGAACTCAATCAAGGATCATAAAACCAACAAGCATCCAAGGAGTACAATAAAATGCACAGAACAATCCAAGAAACGATAGGGAGAAAGAGAAAACACTCAAAACTGTCTCGACAAAAACGCAGTTAGAAAAGGAAATTTTACATTTCTAAAAGAGGCTTCAATCTATAATAAAGTAAAAAGAGAGTGACAAGCATAAAAAACCATCAAGAACCAATCCAAACAACTCCATAAATCAACCACAAAGAGTGGGTAAAGAATTTCACACAACAGGCTGAAAATCTGAGTAAAAGAAGGCAATTTCACTCAAAAAAGACACCAGCGCTCCCCTAGAAGGGTGAAAAGAGTGATGAAACACCACCTAAAACACTGTAGGGGAGATTTGGTGCTCTAGTATGGCCTATAGGTGGGCGTTGATGCTCCCAAAAACTTAGAAAAATGCACAAAAAACTCAACCAGAATGCTTGAAAATTGGGGAATTTTCTAGTGAAGGTGGGAGAAGGTTGTTGGATGATGAACAACTAGGAAATTATTGGGAGAAATACCTCAAATATCAAATGGACTGGTGCAAAATATATCTGAATATCCTTACAAAAAATTTTCACTCAGTCAGATAAATGAGAAGAAAACAACAAATTGACTCTAAATCGTCAAAGACAAAGAGTTATTCAAAGTAAGGAAGAAAAAGATGTCACAAACCCAAACAAAGAATCATTAATTATCAAATATCAAGGTGTTGGAGACCCAAACAAGGATACACTCAGGTGATGAGAACCCTAAGCAAAGAAAACAAGAAAAAATGGATTCAAAGACTAAACTCCTGTAAGATCTTAAATAGAAAGAGGGAAGTGCTCTAGTGTAATGGGCACCAGAGTGTTCCAATGCTCTATGAAGGATTGGCAGGGAGCGCTAACACTCTGATAGAAAGGGAAGGGGAGCGCTAGGCTTCAAAAAGTTCTGAAAAATACCCAAAAATCCAAAAAATCAAGTTCAGAAATCCAAAGTGTATGGGAAGAAATGAAGTGTCAATCAACAAATCTAAGAATCAAGGACACAGTATGAAAAAGATCAAAATGAGCAAAGGCAATCGAGATCTAGGAAGGAAAAATTTCAAAGGTCCCTCCCCAGTGGAATCGTCAATTTCTGTTACAGGTGAATCCTCCTGCGGACAAGCAGATCCCCTCTTGGTCTCTAGACTCCTAAGGCCAAGACAAAAAAGTGCTTAACGTGGCCACTGACATCCTTTTAGATCTAATTAAGCTAATTAATGAAGAGTAATAAGAAAAGTGTACCTTTTTAAATGGCATTTGTCCTTGCAAAATCCAAGTTGAGCTTCAATCTCAATCTCCTCGATAGGTCCTATATCACAAACAAAGATACAACAAACTTCCTATTCTACTGAGATTAGCTCAAATACAGATTTATCTACTAGAGACAAGTTCATGTGAAACAAACATAAACTTGAAAGAAACAGGCCAAGCATGTATATATATATTAATGAAAACTAATGAAGATTACTTACAGATCAAACTTGATGAAGGTGCAACAACTTCTTCCAGTTCTCTTTGTCCAATCCCTTTCCTCAAGTAATCTAGACCGATTATGCTTCAATGGTGCCTCACTTATGAGATCGTAAGTTTGGTATAATTCTCAATATCCATCTCCTCCTCTTCCATGGAAATCAATCATTATATAGGATTTGGAGGCTTAACCACCATGGAGAGGATCTCTCATCAGTTCCACTAAGAAATGGATCTCTAAGATATTTAGGGAGAAAAGATCTCTTAAGGATTTTGGGGAGGAAATATCTCTCAAGGATTTTAAGGAGGAAATATTTCAACCATCCATGAGATCCTCGACCTTCCCTAAAAAATAGGAAACCAAATGTGAGGTGGATTCTCACACTTAATTACTTTCTTTTTCATGAATATTAATAATAATTCATGTGCACTTGGTATTTTGGCCTTCATGTAATATATTCCTCCTCCATATTGACTAGGGATTGTGACATAGGTTATTCCATGGTGTCAAGGTGTATGAGGCACTTATATGACACTTTACAACACTTAGGGTGAGGTACCTAGGTGTGAAAATTTCATGTGTAACACTTGTATATCTTAAAGTATATTTTTCCAGCTTGAATATGAGTACACTTGTAATTATGTTATGCACATGGGTCCATTGGAAATATTCCTACACTTGAAGAGAATTTTTTCTTTCTTCAAGTAGAGTAGGATAATGTAAAGAATAAATAAATAAATAAAATAGTAAAGATAAAAATAATCCTAGTTCTGAAAACCCATTTACTGGTGCAACTGGACACAAACTTTGTTTGAAAACCAGGTTACTGGCTAGAAAAGTTCACAATAAGGTTCTGTAAGTTTATGTTGGTTCAAATTTTGTACCATAATTCTTCAAAATCATTTATGTTTAATGCTCATTACAACTAACATGGGATTCCTTAATTCCCACCTTCTGAAAAATCTCATCCCATAGACTACAACACATCATATGAGATCGAGGTTAGAATTTAATAGTGTCCTGGGATTTGCATGCATCAAGCAGTGGAGACACCCCCAATGTGCCTGACCTTGAATCTATCCTTTCCCTCAATCCCAATGTTTTCCAAACTCCCCAGGGTGTCCTCCCCTCCCATGAATACCATGACCATTCCATCCCTTTAATCTCGGGAAGTGTTACTCCCAAAGTTCAACTTTATTGTCATCCCTTTGCTAAAAAAA
Source organism: Picea engelmannii (assembly GCA_009831015.1). Taxonomy (NCBI): domain Eukaryota; kingdom Viridiplantae; phylum Streptophyta; class Pinopsida; order Pinales; family Pinaceae; genus Picea; species Picea engelmannii. Next base: position 431,909 of record ML787040.1, read on the forward strand.
AAGAAGTTGAGAAAATTGTCCAACAAATGTTGGAAGCAAGTGTTATGAATCCCAGTACCAGCCCCTATTCTTCCCCTGTTTTCATGGTCCTCAAGAAGAAAGGCACTTGGCACATGTTTCTTTATTTGCATTCCCTTAAAAACATTACCACCAAGGACACATTTCCCATTCCTGTCATATGTGACCTTTTGGATGAACTCAGTGGTGCTCGATACTTTACCAAAATTGACCTCCATTTAGGATACCGCCAGATACGTATGAAAGAGGAAGACATCCCCAAGACTACATTTCACACTCATGAGGGCCACTGTGAGTTCTTGGTTATGCCCTTTGGTCTCTGTAATACCCCCTCCACTTTTCAAAGTCTCATGAATCATGTCTTTCATCCTTTCCTCCATCACTTTGTGTTAGTTTTATTTGATGATATTATCATCTATAGTAAAATACGGCCAACCCATCTCCCCCATGTATATCAAGTTCTCCATCTCCTCTCTGAGAACCAAATTTTCCTCAAACAATATAAATTTGCTTTTGGCGCCTCTGAAGTTGAGTACCTAGGTCATATTGTTGGCAAGGATGGCGTAAGGGTGGATCCCAAGAAAATTGAATTTATGTATAATTGTCCTTGCCCTAAAACTCTTAAAAGTATGCATGGTTTCCTATGTTTAATAGACTATTATCGCAAGTTTTTTCAGAATTATGGAAAAACTATGTCTCCTCTGACATCTCTCCTTAAAAGGAATTCTTTCAGTTGGACTCCAACAACTAACTAATACTTACAAACCTTGAAAGAAGCTATGTGCACTACTCATGTACTATCCCTACTTAACTTCACCAAGACCTTTGTTATGGAATGTGATGCATCAGGGAGAGGAATTGGGGAAATCCTCATGCAATATGGACAACCTTTGGATTTCACCAACAAACAGTTGTCGGACCGACATTTTGGCCAATATATTTATGAAAAGGAAATGTTGGCTATTTTTCATGCAGTGGATATATGGTACACTTATCTATTGGGACAATGCTACCAAATTAAGAGGTATCATCAAATCCTCAAGTACTTCCTGGAACAACAAATTTCATCCCCGGAGAAACAAAAATGGGTGACCAAGCTGTTTGGATATGATTATGAGATTGTTTATAAGAAGGAAAAATAAAATGTGGTGGTTGATGATGCTCTTTCCAGGAAATATGAATATGAAGGGTCCCTCTTTTCCCTCTCATTCATTTTCACTGACTGGATTCAGGATGTTCGATAGGAATGGTTTCAAGACCCCAAAATTTTCGGCCTAATCCAAAAACATAAATAGGATCCCCAAGCTACTCTAGGCTACTCTTGGAACAATGATGAGTTTCTCTATAAATGTCACTTGTATTTAAGAAAATAGTCGACACTTAAATCCAAGGTGCTCTCTGAGTTTCATGCTTCACCTATAATAGGTCATTCAGGTTTTACCAAAACTTATGAATGGGTCAAATGATCTTTCTTCTAGGAAAGTATGAAATAGGAAATCTACAACTTTGTGGATGAATGTGATACCTATCAACACAATAAGGGTGAGACTATCAAACCTCCTGGTACACTACAACCACTTTCGCTTACACCTACTATTTGAATGAATATTTCTATGGATTTCATTGTTGGCTTACCCAAATTAGGCAATACTCGGTCATCATGGTAGTTGTGGATCATCTTTCCAAATATTCTCATTTCTTTGCTCTTCAACACCCATTCACAACATCCACAGTGGATCAAATTTTTATGGATAATATCTTCAAACTCCATGGAATTCCTCATTCTATTGTTTCTGACCGTGATCCCAATTTTACCAGAAATTTTTGGCAAGAATTATTCAGGATCTAGGGAACTCAATTGCATATCGACACAACCTATCATTCCCAGAATGATGGCCAAATAGAAGTGGTCAACAAGTATTTGGAAACATATTTGAGGTGTTTTTCATATGACAAATAACGTCAATGGGTTTAGTGGTTACCCCTAGCTGAATTGTGGTACAACACCTCTTACAAACTTCCACTCGCATGATTCCTTTTGAAGCAGTCTAAATACAAAATCCACCATCGGTTCTCCCATACATACCAAGTGTCTCCAAGGTTCAGGAGGTTGACCACAATCTTACCGCCCACATGACCATTCTCTGTACTCTCAAATAAAATTTGGTAATGACTCAAAATCACATGAAGCAACATGCAGATCAGGGTCATTATGAACGTCAATTTACTAAAGAGGATTAAGTGTTTCTCCGTCTCCACCATACAATAATAATTCACTCAAATCCAAACAATGTAAGAAACTTGAACCAAAATTTTATATTCCTTAAACTATTCTCAAACACGTGGGGCCAATGGCCTATCAGTTAGCTTTTCCAAGACACTCCAAGCTACATATTGTTTTTCATGTCTCATGACTGAAGAAAGTGTTTGGCACCAAATTCCACACCTAGAATAGACTACCAGAGTTAGATGAAGAAGGTTTTGTTTGGTTTCAGCCACAAGATGTCTTGGACTAGAGAGACTGTTAACTTTGTCAGTGCACCATCAAGGAAGTTTCAGTTCACTAGAAGGATACTCCAACAAAATATGCCACATGGGAACCGGCTACCATTTTGCATCATTCTCCTTATCTTAATCCTTGAGGGAAATGATCTTTTTCAAGGTGGAGGGCATGTTAGGGACCTAACCCCTCACGTAGATAGAATAATATATTTTCCATGTAATAAAGGTCGACATTAGTTAATAAGGCCTAAATATACTTTCCATGTAATAAAGGTTGACATTAGTTAGTAAGGCCTATTTAATAATTGTGAACAAGTCAATATAAGAAGATCTAATACAAGCTTTCTCTTCTAGAAATATCTTCCTCTAGAATGTTCTTTAGAAGATAGAATTAGTATAAATAAGAGTAGAAGGCATGAGAAATCTTGTCTTGAGAATTATTGTAATAGAACTTTGCTCTATTGGAGGTTTTCCCCTTGAAGAGGGAAGTGAACATTGATTTCTTGGAATAAAGTTATTATTTATGGTATTTCTCTTCTCAATATTTTGTTGTTCCATTGATATCAGCTAAATATTTATATTTCTTCATATTATATTACATCTAGTACTTTACATTCAACTATAAAGAAAATATCTATGAGAAAATTCATGGCATAGCAAGAGGCTCCCTACTATCACCAATAGTTGCAAACATCTACATGGAATGTTTTGAAGGGATTTAAAATACTTTCCACTCACCCTAAGAGTATGGAAATGATACATGGATGATATCTTCACCAAATGGGGACATTGTAGAGAGGACATCGAAGGCTTCTTCAAGAACATCAATAGTTTCTCATGGCACTTCAAATTCACCATTGAGATAGAAAGGGACAACCAAATTTAATTTTTGGATGTAATGCTCAATAAGAAGATCAATGGAAGACTTAGATATCAAGTATATAGGAGGAAGTCACACAAAAAGAGATGCCTTCATGCAGACTATCATCACCACCCATGTCAAAAAGCAAGCATCATTCACACCCTTGCCACAAGGGACACAATAATCTTGCATGAAAAACACTTGAACTATGAACTAGATAAACTTAGTATGGTCTTTGAATGAATGGTTACAATGATTGGAATATTAGCAATGAAATCCACAAAGAAATGAACATGGGACACTTACATAGGAAGGTGGATATCCTGAAACTCACATTTCCATACATCAAAGGTACCAGAAATAAAATTGGAAAAATACTAAGAAGTAATAACATCGTGATATCCCTCACTCCCATGAACACCATTAGAATGTTGGTATACACAGTGAAGGACTCATTAGATATTAGGAAATTGAAGAGTTTCTATCAAATTCCATTTTCCTATGGAAAAGTCTATATTGGTGAAATTGGACAGTCACTATAGTCTATAGATACACTTAAAACAACATGCAATAGATCATTCTAGTAATTGAAGATCCATATCAACTCTCACATGGCACTCTCATAACTTTAAATGACAGCCAAAGTTATACCCAACAATATTACTATCACAACAAAGTGGAAGTGAATACTTGGTTAAGCAAGATCAAGTTAGAATTCATGTTGCAAGATCTGGACATTCAAACTAAAAGCATATAGAACATGGAAGGAAAACATATGACACATTTTTTTAGTAATGATCATTTTAATTCATGAATTGATCACTCCACCATACCAGAGTGTCTGGTACCCCAAATGATCAGGCCACTTCTACTTCTACATTATTGGTGGAAATTGACACTAATGCATCTGTCGAAATCAATGGTCTTCTATCTAAGCATAAGAATTGTGAACATCATATAATTAGATATAGAAAAAATATACATACATACATACATACATATATATATATATATAAATTTATTTTTCCTGGGAATACAGCACGGGAAACCCCCGAGTACTTCCCCACATTTTGTGGATGGTAAATGGGGTAAATCATTCGGCCTGATTATGGGCCTAACCCGGTGAGGACATAAAGTGAGACCCTAAAAATTCTCTTGGCCAAGGATTCGACCCTAGAACCTCATTCGAGAAAAAAACGACACACTTCCATCTTAACAGTTTTCAGTTCAACACATTTCTCTGTAATGGGGACATTTCTTTGTAATTGTGAGTTTTTCACTTACATGGCTATCCTGAAGCCATACATAGAATCCAGGGGGATATTGGTGGTCGCCCACCTATTCCAACTAGCTTATTTTGGAAGTTTTCATGTCAGTAAATCTTTTTGTACTTCCAGGGCCGTTTTGGAGCTCTAAACAATGTTTTCTTGGCTTTCCATAGTCAAACTATTGACGAAGTAAAAGTTTGATGTCATAATGCGTAGTTCTCAAAAATAAATTTCCAATGGGCTATCACACACCTAAAATGGAGATTGTATCAAAAGTTACAACCCCGATATGTTAATGTACTAACTTACCCCAATGGGGCCCACATGACTTTTGGGATTCATCTCCTAGGGTTAGGCTTTTGGCATTCATGTTTATTATAAAAGTCCTTCATAGCCTAATTGTAATCTTCTTCTTGAAAATGAGCGTAGGAACACATCTCTTCTCAAAGATAAAGCTGCCACCATTCTAGCAAGTCTTGCACTTCATATTTTTATGATCTCTATACATTTCTTTCATTAATAAAAATAATGTATTATTGTATTTCTCTGTTTTTGGAAATTTGTATGTGTATTTCATTATAATATATCTGCTTTCATTTCATTCCAAAAATAATTCGGATCAATGGTATTAGAGCAGGCTTCTCTTGATCATTTTTCAGTGCATGTCCCTGACGAGGTCCTAGTATAGCAAGTTGGGTGCCGAGCTTGTCTCTCTTGAGGAAAATCACTCTCGCATGCCCAAGAAACCCTCTATGGTGGCAGAAAATAAAAATGGTGGAGAAAAAGATTCCATTAACCTATTTCTTGAGCAAGCTCTCGTGCGACAAAGGGGCAAAATGATGAAGAATTTTTCCCACATCCTTCAACGCCTGTCGATAACAACAAGAACATCTTCATCAAGCAAATAATTTGGAGGAACCTCTCCCTTCAAGGTACAAGTTATTTTTGATATTCTTGTATTTGAAGGTCAGATAGATGTGGATTCCTTAGAAAAATGGTTGAATCTGCTAGAAGGTTATTTCTCTTTTCACAATTTTTACTACAAGGAAAAGATCACCTTCGCACTCCTCAAGGCTCTCCCCCATGTCAAACAATGGTGGGAAACTTACTGGGATCAAATTTCCATAGAGGAATCTGGAATATATGGGGTCAAGCCCACTTGGGAATTTTTTGTGGATGCGTTCAAGGAACAATACTACTATGTTGATAACTATGAATACTAGTACATGAGATGGACCACACTGCGGCAAGAGAAGAGCCAAATAATACCATAGTTCACAAATACTTTCCATACCTTGCATACCAAGTTGGGTATCAAAGTGATGCAGGAGCATCTCAAGCGAGCCAGCATAGAGACAATGGACAACTGGAAAAGCGCCCATCACAAATTTTGAAATTACCTTGAAGTTATTGTGCAATCTTAAATGAAATATTTAAGAAGGAGCGCACTTGTATAATGTAATCGGACCTTGAGAGATCCACTCTCATCCTTAGTAGATAGAAGGAATTTATAGTAGTTAATGCAAGTAGATAGAATTGAATGTTATATTAGACAATTTTAGAGTGCAAGAGGGAAACGGGATATAGACACCCTCATTGTGTATTATAAGATAAGCATGAAGAGTGTGAAGAGCATAGAGGAGAAGCAGAGAGCTATGTGGAAATACCCATGTATAGAAATTTGAATTAATAGAGAAAGGTTTGATTCAAATTCATGGTGTCTTGTTTGTTCTCTGTGTATGCATGATAGATGTTGTGCGCATGGTTATTTCACTCTTTCTGTTGTACATTTGCTTTTACGCTATGTATAAATGATTTCTTGTTGAATGTTTGAAATCTGAGAGGAAAGAGTAAAATAAATGAGTTTCAATTGTTTCTCTATCTGAGCAAGAGTTCCTGCAAGGAGTGCAGTTGAATTGTCCGCAAGGAGTGTGTCAACAAAAGGTTCAGAGGGTTGTCTCTAAAAGCTCAGGAGAGATAGCTTTTGTTCTCATTTCCATGGAAGTGTAGTTAGGCACAAGGAGCCATGAAAGGAGTGCACAGGACGAGTAAAGTCTCAGAGTTTCGAATCTGAGTGAATTATTGAGAGACTGCTGTTGTAGGTGTGCACAGAGTCGAAGGATTTCAACACTTGGAAGTGTTTGAAAGTCTTCCGCAAGGAGTGCGTGCAAGGGTTTTTTTCTAAAAGACTCAGAGTCATGGGAAAGTTATGAAGGATTTGAAGCCTTCAAAGTCGTTGAAGGAAGGCAACAGGTCAAGTACCTTGAAAATCTGAAGGAAGGCATAGTTACGAGGGACCGCAGAAGGACGATTTCTCAAGGAAAGAGACGGACGGTCAAAATTCTCTATGGAGAATCCGTGAAGTCTCGTGAGCCATTAGATCTCACGAAGGAGCAAGGAAGTTACGATGAGTGCTTCGAAAGGTGAAAGCTTAGGAGAGGTAGAGCCATCGATCCAAGTTACTCAGGGGCCATTGGATCACTCTTGAAATTGCCTATTGGGATTTCTTGAGAGGAAGGGTCGAAAACTTGGTATCAAAGTTCATGAAATTGTGAAGCATGAAGCCATGAAGGATCGATAGGATTGTGTGGGACCACAGGAGCCAGCGGGGTGGACAGGTGGCACACTATCGACATAGAAGTTAACTGCATCGACCACTTCGAAGTTTCGTAAGTCAAAGTCCCGAACCAGCGAGAAGGCTGGTTGTGGGGCCAGTGCCGAGAAGCGTGTCAGAGTCTGACACCTCGGGGTTTTGGGATTCGTGGGAAGAGTTGTATGTTATCGCAACTCACGAACATGCAAAAGCCGACAAGTCGGGGTGATACCAGAGTCTCAGAGTTTCGAGATTCGGGGTCACAGTGACTAGGTGCTCGGCCACAGGATTCGCGATATCGCGAAGTCCGATCTCCTAAGTGCAAAGAGGGGATCCCATGAGAATTTGTTGTGGGTGTAGATTTTTCAAAAGGAAAATAGAAGAGTCGTTTTAGAGTTCTTCGGGCCAGTGAAAGGAGAAATATCTTGTTGGTGTGGACCTTCCGACCCATGGGTTAGATGGTGGCTGCGTCATCATTTTTAGTATCATAGCTCAAAAAGGTTCTTTTATTTCTGTAGCAGAGAAAAAGAAAATTCACCATGCCGTCGAGAAGAAGGGACAGAAAAACACCCGATCCACCAGAGGAGAGGGAAATGCTGAGAAGAAGAGGTAGGCAGATGACTGATCCAACCATGGAGAAATAAATGCGTGATCTACGTGCCAAACTTGAAGACATGGAGACAACACAGAGACGCACAATCAGTGTTGGGGATCTCAGTGATTCCGAAAGTGAAATTGAGGCTGAACATGAAGAAGAAGTTGCAACTGAATATACAACAAACGAACGTTTGATTAGAGATATTGCAAGAATGTGTGCAAGAGAGAAAATGGATATTCCAGTTTATGAGGGAAATCTGGATGCAGAGGAGCTTCTAGACTGAATTAGATCCTTGGACACATACTTTGACTATGAAGATATCGAAGAAGATAGAAAGGTCAAGCATGTTGTCACTAGATTGAAGGGACATGCAACATTGTGGTGGGATGAACTACAAGCTAACAGACACTGCAAGGCCAAGCAAAAGATCAAAATATGGGACAGAATGATCGCGGAGATGAAGGCGAAATTCATCCCCAGAGATTACCAGATTACTCTGTTCAGAAGAATGCAGAACCTGAGACAGAAGATGATGATAATGAAAGAATACACTGAAGAATTCTACAAGCTGACCATCAGGGCAGGTCATCGGGAGAGTGATGATGAAAAAGTTTCCAGATACATGAATGGCCTGAGATACGACATCCAGGATGAGATGAGCATGGTAACCATCCGAATGGTGGAAGATGCTTATCAAATGGCTCTAAAAGCGGAAGAGAAGCTGAGCCAAAAGAAGGGTTAGAGACGCCGAGGCAGAAGTCATCCCAGAGGAAAATTAGTTGCCCAGGATAAATATCAGAATCCCAAGGAGGACTGGAAGAAACCTCGGACTTGAACTGAGAGAGGTGGAAGCTCACAACGAGGGAAATACGCTGAACAGAGAGGGAAACATATCGAACAAAGAGGAGATTATGCTGACAATAATACTTTTCCTCATACTAGAGGTACAGGAAGAGGAAGAGGTGGAGTAATAACCTACTTCACATGTGGAAAGAATGGGCACAAGTCTTATGAGTGTCCAGATAAAAAGAAAGAAGGAGGAGAGACTCACATCGGCGAAGCACAAAGGCGAGATGTTGAGGCAGAAGATGTTGAAGGCAGAATATCACTGATGAAGCGAAAAGCTCTTTTGACACCAGAGAAGGAGGTGGAGAGTTCAGTCCAAAGAACCAGACTTTTTAGGACTTCTTGCAAGACCAAGGACAGGGTATGAAAGGTCATTGTGGATAGTGGTATCATAGATAATCTTGTTTCTATGGATATGGTAGAAAAGTTGGAGCTAGAGACGATTGATCATCCAAGTCCATATAGAGTTTCGTGGCTACAAAAAGGACATCAGGTAACTATCACTAAACAATGTTTAGTTCAATTTAAAATAGGAGGATATAATGATAAGATACTCTGTGATGCTATTCCCATCGATGTTTGTCATCTATTGCTGGGTAGACCATGGAAATATGAAAGGAATGTGATTCATGATGGGAGAATGAACACATACACCCTAGAGAAGAATGGGAGAACTCACATGTTGCTTCCAATCAAGGATAAGGAGGTGAAACCGGAATTAAGAAACACTGTACTTCTCATGAGTGGGAAGGAACTTCTTACAGAGGTTAAGAAGAAGGAGGATCCACAGTTCATTGTGGTTAGGAAACCGAATATTGTTTTGACTAGCACAAGAGTGGACGATTTACCAGAAGAGGTTCAGGAACTGCTGGAAGAGTTCGCTGACATAGTAGTGGACGAACTACCTCGTTCGTTGCCACCAATCAGAAGTGTGAGTCATCATATTGATCTCATACCAGGATCCAGTTGGCCAAATAAATCCATGTACAGATTGACGCTGCAATAGAATGAAGAGGTTAAAAGACAAGTCCAAGATTTTTTGGACAAAGGGTTGGTCAGAGAAAGCTTGAGTCTGTGTGTTGTTCCGAAAATACTCAGTCTGAAGAAAGACGGAGGCTGGAAGATGTGTACTGACTCAAGGTCGATTAACAAGATAACCATTAGGTACATATTTCCATTGCCAAGGATGGATGATCTGATGGATTGCTTGAGTGGAGAAAAATTATTTTCAAAGATTGATTTGAAAAGCGGTTATCATCAAATTTGCATGAGAGAAGGTGACGAGTGGAAGATAGCATTCAAAACCAACGAAGGGTTGTATGAATGGCTTGTTATGCCATTTGGCTTAACAAATGTGCCAAGTACCTTCATGAGGTTGATGAACGAATTCCTGAGGGAGTTCATTGGAAAATTTGTTATTGTATATTTGGATGACATATTGGTTTTTAGTAGAACGGTGGCAGAGCATATGAAACATTTGTCTACAGTGATGCAGAGGTTATAGCAGGAGAAGTTGTTGATAAACATGAAGGAATCCTCATTCATGAAGACAGAGCTCATTTGCTTGGGATTTTTTATTTCTACAGATGATTTGAGAATGGATCCAGATAAGGTGGAGGTAATAAAAAATTGGCCATCACCGAAGAATACCTTTGAGGTGAGAAGTTTTCACGGATTGGCTAGTTTCTACTGAAAATTCATAAGGAATTTCAGTGGAATTAGTGCACCGATGATGGATACAGTGAATAAGAGACACAAGTATTTTCACTAGATAGAAGAAGCTGAGAAGAGTTTTAATTTGTTGAAGAGGAAGATCATGGAACAACCAGTTCTAGTGTTGCCGGATTTCCAAAGGACATTTAAGGTGAAATGCGATGCAAGTGGATTTGCAATAGGGGCAGTCTTGAGTCAAGAGGACAGGCCAATAACGTACTTTAGCGAGAATCTAAATGAAGAGAAAGTGAAATACTCCACTTATGATAAGGACTTTTATGCTATTATACAAGCATTGAAGAAATGGAGACATTACTTGATCCCAAAAGAGTTTGTCTTATACAACGACAATCATGCACTACAATTTGTGACTCAATAGGAAAAGTTGAATCAAAGACATGTTAAATGGGTTGAATACATGCAGAATTTCACTTTTGTAATGAAGCATATTTCGGGTACTACTAACAAAGTTGTTGATTCTTTGAGCAGGAAGTGTTTTCTATTGCAGGAGTTCAAAGTCAAAACATTGGGTTTTGATGATCTTAGGGACATGTATAGAAATGATCAATATTTTAAGGAGGTGTACGAAGCAGTTGAGAATCCAATTCTCAGGGATAGAATCCAATGGGAAGAATACATGATCGAAGAAGGATTATTGTTCAAAGGTAATCAGTTGTGTATTCTGAAATGCTCCATCAGGGAGAATTTGCTGAAGGAGAAACATAGTGGAGGATTGGCAGGGCACTTTGGTCATGACAAGACGTTCGCAAAGTTGAATGAGTCATATTTTTTCCCGGGAATGTGAGCAGACATCAAGAGATTTGTGAACAGATGCATAATTTTCCAGCATTCAAAGGGAAGGAGACAGAATGCAGGGTTTTATCGACCATTGCCCATACCTGAGAGGCAGTGGGATGCAATCAACATTGATTTCATATTAGGGTTTCCAAGAACAAAAAGAGGTTTTGACTCAATCTTTGCAGTGGTGGATAGATTTTCCAAAATGGCACACTTCAATCCATGTTAGAAAACCACTGACGGAACTCACATTGCGAATCTGTTTTTCAAAGAAGTCATTCGACTTCACGGCTTGCCAAGGAGCATAGTTTCAGATCGAGACACTAAGTTCATAGGACACTTTTGGAGGACATTATGGAAGAAGATGGGAATTAACTTGTCGTTTAGTTTGGCTTATCATCCTCAGACGGATGGACAAATAGAACTGGTGAACAGAAGTCTTGGAGATTTGCTGAGAAGCCTGGTGACAGAACACCATAGCTAATGGGACAACATATTACCATAGGCAAAGTTTGCTTATAATGACTCGGTTAACATAATCACAGGGAAAATTCCATTTCATATTGTCTATGGCATGCAACCAAGAGGAATTTCTGAGTTGAGGGATTCAGAAGAAAATGCAACTAGGAGCGCTAGTGCAGAAGATTTCGCAGAGGCGATGAAGGAACTTCACAGCCAGGTGAAGGAGCGATTGCAGAATTCAAACCAAGAATATAAGCGCAGAGCAGATCAACACAGGAGACAACTTCAGTTTGAGGTTGGTGATTTGGTTCTGGCACATTTGAAAAAGGAAAGGTTCCCGAGAGGAACATATAATAAACTGAAGATGAAGAAAATCAGACCATGTAAGGTCTTAAAGAAATTTGGGGCGAATGCTTACAAGATTGAATTACCCGATGGGATCAGAATTGCTCCAATATTCAATATCTCATATTTGTACCCATATAAAGCTGAGGAAGCAGGGACAGGAGATGAACAGCCAGTGATCCAGTGGACAAAGCAGATGTCAATTGCAGATAAGCCGCAAATGGAGTGCATACTGGACAAAAGGGTCAGCAAAACGACAAGATGAAAATAATACTTTTAATATCTGGTCAAGTGGAAAGGCCATCCAGTGGAAGATGCCAGCTGGGATAGCGAAGCAGAGGTACAGAGGCATGGACACACCATACACGAGCTCATGGACAGGAGCCCATGAAAATTTGCAATCCAGAGAGTATGATGCAAGAGCATCTCAAGCGAGCCAGCGCAGAGACAATGGACAACTGGAAAAGCGCCCAGTACAAATTTTGAAATTACCTTGAAGTTATTGCGCAATATTAAATGAAATAATTAAGAAGGAGCACACTTCTATAATGTAATCGGACCTTGAGTGATCCGCTCTCGTCCTTAGTAGATAGAAGGCATTTATAGTAGTTAATGCAAGTAGATAGAATTGAATGTTAGATTAGACAGTTTTAGAGCACAAGAGGTAAACGGGATATAGACACCCTCATTATGTATTGTAAGATAAGCATGAAGAGTGTGAAGAGCATAGAGGAGAAGCAAAGAGCTGTGTGGAAACACCCATGTACAAAAAATTGAATTAATAGAGAAATATTTGATTCAAATTCATGGCATCATGTTTGTTCTCTGTGTATGCATGCTAGATGTTGTGCACATGGTTATTTCACTCTTTTTGTTGTACATTTGCTTTTACGCTATGTATGAATGATTTCTTGTTGAATGTTTGAAATCTGAGAGGAAAGAGTAAGAGAAATGAGTTTCGATTGTTTCTCTATCTGAGAAAGAGTTCCTGCAAGGAGTGCAATTGAATTGTTCGCAAGGAGTGCGTCGATGAAGGGTTCAGAGGGTTGTCTCTGAAAGCTCAGGAGAGGTAGCTTTTTTTCTCATTTCCATGGAAGTGTAGTTAGGCACAAGGAGCCGTGCAAGGAGTGCGCAGGCCGAGTAAAGTCTCAAAGTTTCGAATATGAGTGAAGTATTGAGAGACTGTTGCTACAGATGTGCACAGAGTCAGAGGATTTCAACACTTGGAAGTGTTTGAAAGTCTATCGCAAGGAGTGTGTGCAAGGTTTTTTTTCTAAAAGACTTGGAGTCGTGGGAAATTTCTGAAGGATTTGAAGCCTTCAAAGTCATCGAAGGAAGGAAACAGGCCAAGTACCTTGAAAATATGAAGGAAGGCGTAGTTACGAGGTACCGCAGAAGGACGAGTTCTCAAGGAAAGAGACAAATGGTCGGAATTCTCTGTGGAGAATCAGTGAAGTCTCGTGAGACGTTAGATCTCATGGAGGAGAAAGGAAGTTAGGATGAGTGCTTTGAAAGGTGCAATTTCAGGAGATATAGAGCCATCGATCCAAGTCAGTCAGGGTCCGTTGGATCACTCGTGAAATCGCCTATCAGGATTTCGTGAGAGGAAGGGTCGAAAACTTGGTATCAAAGTTCACGAAATCATGAAGCGCGAAGCCATCAAGGGTCAATAGGATTGTGTGGGACCATAGGAGCCAGCAGGGTGGACAGGTGGCACACTATCGATGTAGAAGTTAACTGCGTTGACCACTTCGAAGTTTCGTAAGTCAAAGTCCCGAACCGGTGAGAAGGCTAGTTGTGGGGCCAGCGTCGAGAAGTGTGTCGGAGTCTGACACCTCAGGGTTTCAGGATTCATGGGAAGAGTTGTATGTTATTGCAACTCACAAACGCGCAAAATCTGAAAAGTCAGTGTGATATCAGAGTCTCAGAGTTTTGAGATTCGGGGTCACGGTGACTAGGTGATCGGCCACAGGATTCGTGATATTGCGAAGTCCGATCTCCTAAGTGCAAAGAGGGGATCCCATGAGAATTTGCTGTGGGTGCAGATTTTTCGAAAGGAAAATAGAAGAGCCATTTTAGAGTTCTTCGGGCCAGCGAAAGGAGAAAGATCTTGTTGGCGTGGACCTTCCGACCCATGGGTTATATGGTGGCTGCGTCATCATTTTTGGTATTAGAGCTCAAAATGGTTATTTTATTTCTGTAGCAGAGAAAAAGAAAATTCACCATGCCACCGAGAAGAAGGGATAGAAAAACACCCGATCCACCAGAGGAGAGGGAAATGCCGAGAAGAAGAGGTAGGCAGATGACTGATCCAGCCATGGAGAAAGAAATGCGTGATCTACGCGCCAAACTTGAAGACATGGAGACAACACAGAGACGCACAGTCAGTGTTAGGGATCTTAGTGATTCCGAAAGTGAAATTGAGGCTGAACATGAAGAAGAAGTTGCAGTTGAAGATGCAGCAAACGAACGTTTGATTAGAGATATTGCAAGAATGGGTGCAAGAGCGAAAATGGATATTCCAGTTTATGAGGGAAATCTGGATGCAGAGGAGCTTCTAGACTGAATTAGATCCCTGGACACATACTTTGACTATGAAGATATCGAAGAAGACAGAAAGGTCAAGCATGCCGTCACTAGATTGAAGGGACATGCAACATTGTGGTGGGATGAACTACAAGCTGATAGACACTGCAAGGCCAAGAAAAAGATCAAAAGATGGGACAGAATGATCGTGAAGATGAAGGCGAAATTCATCCCTAGAGATTACCAGATTACTCTATTCAGAAGAATGCAGAACCTGAGACAGAAGATGGTGACAGTGACAGAATACACTGAAGAATTCTACAAGCTGACCATCAGGGCAGGTCATCGGGAGAGTGATGATGAAAAAGTTTCCAGATACATGAATGGCCTGAGATACGACATCCAGGATGAGATGAGCATGGTAACCATCTGAACGGTGGAAGATGCTTATCAGATGGCTCTAAAAGAAGAAGAGAAGCTGAGCCGAAAGAAGGGTCAGAGACGCCGAGGCAGAAGTCAGCCCAGAGGCAAATTAGTTTCCCAGGATAAATATCGGAATCCCAAGGAGGACTGGAAGAAACCTCGGACTCAAACTGAGAGAGGTGGAAGCTCACAACGAGGGTAATACGTTGAACAGAGAGGAAAACATATCGAACAAAGAGGAGATTATGCTGACAATAATACTTTTCCTCATACTAGAGGTAGAAGAAGAGGAAGAGGTGGAGTAATAACCTACTTCACATGTGGAAAGAATGGGCACAAGTCTTATGAGTTTCCAGATAAAAATAAAGAAGGAGGAGAGACTCACATCGCCGAAGCACATAGGCGATATGTTGAGGCAGAAGATTTTGAAGGCGGAATATCGCTGATGAAGCGAAAAGCTCTTTTGACACCAGAGAAGGAGGTGGAGAGTTCATTCCAAAGAACCAGACTTTTTAGGACTGCTTGCAAGACCAAGGATAGGGTATGCAAGGTCATTGTGGACAGTGGTAGCATAGATAATCTCGTTTCTATGGAGATGGTAGAAAAGATGGAGATAGAGACGATTGATCATCCAAGTCCATATAGAGTTTCGTGCCTACAAAAAGGACATTAGGTAACTGTCACTAAATAATGTTTAGTTGAATTTAAGATAGGAGGATATAATGATAAGATACTCTGTGATGTTATTCCCATGGATGTTTGTCATCTATTGCTGGGTAGACCATGGAAATATGAAAGGAATTTGATTCATGATGGGAGAATGAACACATACACCGTAGAGAAGAATGGGAGAACTCACATGTTGCTTCCAATCAAGGATAAGGAGGTGAAACCAGAAGTAAGCAACACTGTACTTCTCATGAGTGGGAAGGAACTTCTTACAGAGGTTAAGAAGAAGGAGGATCCATAGTTCATTGTGGTTAGGAAACCGAATATTGTTTTGACCAGCACAAGAGTGGACGATTTACCAGAAGAGGTTCAGTAACTGATGGAAGAGTTCACTGACATAGTAGTGGACGAACTACGTCGTTCATTGCCACCAATCAGAAGTGTGAGTCATCATATTGATCTCATACCAGGATCCATTTGGAGAAACAAATCCGTGTACAGATTGACGCCGCAATAGAATGAAGAGGTTAAAAGACAAGTCTAGGATTTGTTGGACAAAGGGTTGGTCAGAGAAAGCTTGAGTCCGTGTGTTGTTCCGACAATACTCAGTTTGAAGAAAGACGGAGGCTGGAAGATGTGTACTGACTCAAGGGCGATTAACAAGATAACCATTAGGTACAGATTTCCATTGCCAAGGATGGATGATCTGATGGATTGCTTGATGATATGAAAATAGAAGGCTAACTTGTTATGCTATGCAAGCACCCTCTACCTCATAAATTAAATCTTAACAGGACCTTGCTTCATGTGTTTAAATAGGCAAGATTGGTTTATGTGTTAAGTTTCTTGCTTGTTCTTGTCAATGTTTAT
>ML787040.1:448451-458865 GCA_009831015.1 Picea engelmannii
ACACAGCCATAAAAAGTGCAGCAAATAACACAACAAACTCACAACAATACCAAGATGATAAAGGAGTTCACCCCTCTCTGGGCTACGTCTCCTTGAGCCTCCTTCAATGGACTTGGCTCTTTGGGATTAGTTTGTCAAATGCTATTTACAAGCTTCTTCTCAACTCCAATGGATTTACAGACTGTACCATTGGATTCAGAATACATAAAAACCCCAAATTTGACTGTAAAAACTCTGCAAATGGACAATGGCTCATCCAGCAATGACCTCTTCTACATGTGACCTCCAAGCTTCCCTGAACTTGAATGAGGAAAAAACACCTGTAAAAGTCCTCCAATGGATCTAAAACCTATCCCAATGTGTTCAGAGCATAATAAAGAATCAAGAATGACTATTCAGTCTCAGAAAATGGTTATGTGCTCATCAGAGCAATGCCTCAAACAATGAGGGCTTCAAGCTTCCTGGAGCTTCCTCAAACTTCAATGGTCAAAAACCTGCATTAGAAGTCTTCAAATGCCTGTGAAAGCTGTGCCAATGGACTCAGAACGTCCAAAAACCCCTACCTGGGCTTTTTCGGCACCTCATTTGGCTAAAAACTCCAAAAGTTATGCTTGCTGCCATTTTTCCCCTTCAAGCTCTGTTACCTGTTCGCCATTCTGCACCTCTGGAAGACTGAAACCTAGCTCCCGAGCGTTTTCGTGTGCATAAACCCAACACATGCACGTCCCGCAAAACGCGCCAATTTTTCGAACAGTTAGGAGAACTTAGCCCCCGAATCACGGAGGTAATGGGCGCATGAGGCCATGTGGCCAAGTTCCCGCGCATAAAAGGGCTAACTGAATGAGTGAACTTGGGCTTGCCAAGTGTCCACGCACGTGGTTAACTGTTGAACCAAACTCTTGCACGTATTTTAAACAACAGGTCATATAGTGTAATACCAAAACCCACGGGCTAACATTTTAATATTAAAACCCACGCTCATTTAAAATGGTATGGTCACAACCACACCATAACCGTGGCTTAAACCATACGCAAATATCGTGCGCACAAACGGTTGGGTTGTATAACATGTGGTATGGGCATATGCGGTTGCGCCCGAAACCATGGGCTACATGTGAATAATAACACGACCGGGGTCCAAACTAAATATATCCCCACGCGCATATAACACGGACAGGGTCCCAAGTTGTGGTCATATGTGATAATAAAACCACGGGCCAAAAGTTGAACCCCATGCCATTAACATATAGCATGGTTATAATGTATGATATGGAACCGTTGGTTAAACCATAACCCAATCACGCGCGTGCCTCCGTAGCCAATGATCATATGGTATCCAAGGTATCCACGGGATACATTCCAATTAACCCCGCGCGCGCGCCGTTTAAATTATGCTTTGGTCATATAGTGTATAGGGATGACCACGGGCTAGGGCTTAGCCCCAGCCCGACCCAGTGTGCCACGTGGCAACCCCTGAGTGGGCCACGTGGCAGCCCTTCATTCACCCGATGATGCCACGTGTTCAAATTCGATTCGTTCAACTGCCACTAATCAACAACCGCCACGTCAGCATTGCCCAGTCACCGTACGGTCGCCATGTCATCACTGTACGACCCTGCCACGTGGCAGTACGGCCTGCCCAGTCAGCATCCTCTTTTTTTTTTTTTCCTGTTTGGCTCGGCGAACAGATCGCGATAACTTCTCCATACGGACTCCGTTTGCGAAAGTAAATATACCATCGGAATCAGGAGAACGAGACGGACGCAATGGCACCGTTTTCGTCACATTCTGAGAACTTTGAAAATTGAGCAAATTTTAGACCCCTGGTCCAGATTCTGATCACTTGAGTGGAGAAAGATTCTTTTCAAAGATTGATTTGAAAAGCGGTTATGATCAAATCCACATGAGAGAAGGTGACGAGTGGAAGATAGCATTCAAAACCAACGAAGGGTTGTATGAATGGCTTGTTATGCCATTTGGCTTAACAAATGTGCCAAGTACCTTCATGAGGTTGATGAACGAATTCCTGAGGGAGTTCATTGGAAAATTTGTTATTGTATATTTGGATGACATATTGGTTTTTAGTAGAACAGTGGCAAAGCATATGAAACATTTGTCTAAAGTGATGCAGAGGTTATAGCAGGAGAAGTTGTTGATAAACATGAAGAAATCCTCATTCATGAAGACAAAGCTCATTTACTTGGGATTTGTTATTTCTACAGATGAGTTGAGAATCGATCCAGATAAGATGGAGGTAATCAAAAATTGGCCATCACCGAATAATACCTTTGAGGTGAGAAGTTTTCACGGATTGGCTAGTTTCTACCGAAAGTTCATCAGGAATTTCAGTGGAATTAGTGCACCGATAATGGATACAGTGAAGAAGAGACACAAGTCTTTTCACTAGATAGAAGAAGCTGAGAAGAGTTTTAATTTGTTGAAGAGGAAGATCACAGAACAACCAGTTCTAGTGTTGCCAGATTTCCAAAGGACATTTCAGGTGAAATGCGATGCAAGTGGATTTGCAATAGGGGCAGTCTTGAGTCAAGAGGACAGGTCGATAGCATACTTCAGCGAGAAGCTAAATGAAGCGAAAGTGAAATACTCCACTTATGATAAGGAGTTTTGTGCTATTATACAAGCATTGAAGAAATGGAGACATTACTTGATCCCAAAAGAGTTTGTCTTATACAACGACAATCATGCACTGCAGTTTGTGACTCAATAGGAAAAGTTGAATCAGAGACATGTTAAATGGGTTGAATACATGCAGAATTTCACTTTTGTAATTAAGCATATTTTGGGTACTACTAACAAAGTTGTTGATTCTTTAAGTAGGAAGTGTTTTCTATTGCAGGAGTTCAAAGTCAAAACATTGGGTTTTGATGATCTCAGAGACATGTATAGAAATGATCAAGATTTTAAGGAGGTGTACGAAGCAGTTGAGAATCCAATTCTCAGGGATAGAAGCCAATGGGAAGAATACATGATCCAAGAAGGATTATTGTTCAAAGGTAATCAATTGTGTATTCTGAAATGCTCCATGAGGGAGAATTTGCTGAAGGAGAAACATAGTGGAGGATTGGCAGCGCACTTTGGTCATGACAAGACGTTCGCAAAGTTGAATGAGTCATATTTTTTCTCGGGAATGCGAGCAGACGTCAAGAGATTTGTGGACAGATGCATAATTTTCCAGCATTCAAAGGGAAGGAGACAGAATGCAGGGTTTTATCGACCATTGCCCATACCTGAGAGGCCGTGGGATGCAATCAGCATGGATTTCATACTAGTGTTTCCAAGAACAAAAAGAGGTTTTGACTCAATCTTTGCGGTGGTGGATATATTTTCCAAAATGGCACACTTCAATCCATGTCAAAAAACCACTGACGCAACTCACATTGTGAATTTGTTTTTCAAAGAAGTCATTCGACTTCACGGCTTGCCAAGGAACATAGTTTTAGATCGAGACACTAAGTTCATAGGACACTTTTGGAGGACGTTATGGAAGAAGCTGGGAATTAACTTGTCGTTTAGTTTGGCTTATCATCCTCAGACGGATCGACAAATATAAGTGGTGAACAAAAGTCTGGGAGACTTGCTGAGAAGCCTGGTGACAGAACACCATAGCTAATGGGACAACATATTACCATAGGCAGAGTTTGCTTATAACGACTCGGTTAACATAATCATAGGGAAAATTCCATTTCATATTGTCAATGGCATGCAACCAAGAGGAATTTCTGAGTTGAGGGATTCAGAACAGAATGCAACTAGGAGCGCTAGTGTAGAAGATTTCGCAGAGGCGATGAAGGAGCTTCACAGCCAAGTGAAGGAGCGATTGCAGAATTCAAGCCAAGAATATAAGCGCAGAGCAGATCAACACAGGAGACAACTTCAATTTGAGGTTGGTGATTTGGTTCTGGCACATTTGAGAAAGGAAAGGTTCTCGAGAGGAACATATAATAAACTGAAGATGAAGAAAATCGGACCATGTAAGGTCTTAAAGAAATTTGGGGCGAATGCTTACGAGATTGAATTACCCGATGGGATCAGAATTGCTCCAATATTCAATAGCTCAAATTTGTACCCATATAAAGCTGAGGAAGCAGGGACAGGAGATGAACAACCAGTGATCCAGTGGAAAAACCAGATGCCAGTTGCAGATAAGCCGCAAATGGAGTGCATACTGGACAAAAGGGTCAGCAAAACGACAAGATGAAAACAATACTTTGAATATCTGGTCAAGTGGAAAGGCCATCTAGTGGAAGATGCCAGCTGGGAGAGTGAAGCAGAGGTCCAGAGTCATGGACACACCATAAACGAGCTCATGGACAGGAGCCCATGAAAATTTGCAATCCAGAGAGTATGATGCAAGAGCATCTCAAGCGAGCCAGCGCAGAGACAATGGACAACTGGAAAAGCGCCCAGCACAAATTTTGAAATTACCTTGAAGTTATTGCGCAATATTAAATGAAATAATTAAGAAGGAGCGCAATTGTATAATGTAATCGGACCTTGAGCGATCCGCTCGCATCCTTAGTAGATAGAAGGCATTTATAGTAGTTAATGCAAGTAGATAGAATTGAATGTTAGATTAGACAGTTTTAGAGCAGAAGAGGGAAACGGGATATAGACACCCTCATTATGTATTGTAAGATAAGAATGAAGAGTGTGAAGAGCATAGAGGAGAAGCAGAGAGATGTGTGGAAACACCCATGTACAAAAATTTGAATTGATAGAGAAATATTTGATTCAAATTCATAGCATCATGTTTGTTCTCTGTGTATGCATGCTAGATGTTGTGCACATGGTTATTTCACTCTTTCTGTTGTACATTTTCTTTTACGCTATGTATGAATGATGTTTTGTTGAATTTTTGAAATCTGAGAGGAAAGAGTTCCTGCAAGGAGTGAAATTGAATTGTTTGCAAGGAGTGCGTCAATGAAGGGTTCAGAGGGTTGTCTCTGAAAGCTCAGGAGAGGTATCTTTTGTTCTCATTTCCATGGAAGTGTAGTTAGGCACAAGGAGCCATGCAAGGAGTGCGCAGGCCGAGTAAAGTCTCAAAGTTTTGAATCTGAGTGAAGTATTGAGAGACTGCTGCTACAGATGTGCACAGAGTCAGAGGATTTCAACACTTGGAAGTGTTTGAAAGTCTATCACAAGGAGTGTGTGCAAGGGTTTTTTTCTAAAAGACTTGGAGTCGTGGGAAATTTCTGAAGGATTTGAAGCCTTCAAAGTCATCGAAGGAAGGAAACAGGCCAAGTAACTTGAAATTATGAAGGAATGCGTAGTTACGAGGTACCGCAGAAGGACGAGTTCTCAAGGAAAGAGACGGATGGTCGGAATTCTCTGTGGAGAATCCGCGAAGTCTCATGAGACGTTATATCTCATGGAGGAGAAAGGAAGTTATGATGAGTGCTTTGAAAGGTGCAAGTTCAAGAGAGGTAGAGCCATCGATCCAAGTCAGTCAGGGTCCGTTGGATCACTCATGAAATTGCCTATCGGGATTTCATGAGAGGAAGGGTCGAAAAATTGGTATCAAAGTTCACGAAATCACGAAGCACGAAGCCATGTAGGGTCGATAGGATTGTGTGGGACCATAGGAGACAACAGGGTGGACAGGTGGCACACTATCGACGTAGAAGTTAACTGCGTTGACCACTTCGAAGTTTCGTAAGTCAAAGTCCCGAACCAACGAGAAGGCTAGTTGTGGGGCCAGCGCCGAGAAGCATGTCAGAGTCTGACACCTCAGGGTTTCAGGATTCGTGGGAAGAGTTGTATCTTATCACAAGTCGAGGTGATATCGGAGTCTCAAAATTTCAGGATTCGAGGTCACGGTGAGAAAGTGCTCGGCCACAGGATTCGCAATATCACGAAGTCCGATCTCCTAAGTGCAAAGAGGGGATCCCACGAGAATTTGTTGTGGGTGCAGATTTTCCGAAAGGAAAATAGAAGAGTCGTTTTAGAGTTCTTTGGACCAGCGAAAGGAGAAAGATCATGTTGGCATGGACCTTCCGACCCACAGGTTAGAGGGTGGTTGTGTCATCACAAAGACTCCGAGCGAAATTGGGTTTTAAAATATCGTGGGGCTCTACATAGGTACATACAAACCGAAATGGATTTCCTAAACATCTCATCATTAGGAGTTGCCTATCGATATGTTGTCAAAATCGAGCATAAATTTTGGCACCAGAACAAATTTGAGTTTGGGTCTGCGAATCCGCAACAAAAAAAGCATGGTAAAGATGGACCTAACCAAGAGCCTTCCAAAAACTAGTCCAAGACAAATGAAAAGAAGGGTAAAGGAAAGACGAATATTGACACTGGGAAGTGGTGTGGCTTCCACAAAATACCCTGGCACAACAACGATGAATGTCACTTGAAACAATCATTGGTGGCCGAGGTCAAAGACAAGGAGTTGAACCCTGATTCGAAATATGATCCAGAAAATATTGAAAATGGACAGATCATCAATGAAGACCCTACTTTTATTGTCATGACCAAAACAGTTCAACCAAAAGAACTGGTAGATCCTAAAGAGGGGGAGCGCCTCTTCCATTCAAAGATGTGGGTGAAGGGGACCCCGTTGCATTTCATTGTTTATAGTGGTATCTAGAAGAACCTCATATTATCTGAGGTCGTCAAACATTTGGGGTTGTCGACAACACCACACCCGCAACCATACAACATCGGGTGGCTTCACTAGGGATGAGATCTTTGTGTCAACCAGTGGTGGTGTTTGTCCTATGGCATCAAACCCTTGAAGGATGAGGTAGTGTGTGATGTTTCCCCTATTGATGTCTATGATGTTTTTTGGGTCAACCATATATGTGGAAACGCCATGTTGTTTATGAGTCTCGACCCTATATTGTCATTATTACTCTGGGGGGTGATCTCTACAAGATACCAGAGGTAGTTCTGACTACTGTTCCACCAAAACAGTGCCACAAGGTAATCTCTCATACTGCAAAATTCAGCCTCTTCATATTCTATTCAAAGGATGCATAGAAGGTCACTACAACCACTAGAGCCTCAACACATTCTATCCAACAGAAGTAGATTGCAAAAGAGAAAGTAGATATTTTTTTTTCACCTAAAATGGTTCCTACACAATGCCCCATCAATCCCAGAGACAACAATTTGGTGGAACAGATTCAACCCCACCAACAACAGGTTCGTGACAACCTTCCATAGACCAAGCAACCCAACTTCTCCAACAAGGCATGCAACTCACCAAGATTCAGATTCAGAAAACTCTTTCCCCTCTTCCTCGATCACTCAATGCAACGGAGACCATTTCTTCCTAAGGGGGGAGGATTGATCCAGGTGCATATTGGTGGCCACCCACCTATTCCAAATTCCAATTGGCTCATCTTGATAGTTTTCAGTTCAACACATTTCTCTATAATGGGGACATTTCTTTGTAATTATGGGTTCTACACTAACAGGGCTATCCTGAAGCCCTACACAACATTGAGGTGGATATTGGTGGCCACCCACCTATTCCAATTGGATTACTTTGGAATTTTTCATGTCAGTACATCTTTCCGTACTTTCAGGGCCGTTTTGGGGCTCTAAACAATGTTTTCTTGGATTTCCACAATCAAATTGTAGACCGAGTCAAATTTTGACGAGATAATGCATAATTCATGAAAATAAATTTCCAATGGTTTATCATGCACCTAAAAGGAATATCGTATGAAAAAGTTACAACCTCGAGAATTTAATGTACTAACTTACCCCAACGGGGCCCACATGACTTTTGGTGCTTCATCTCCCAGGGTTAGGTTTTTGGATGTCTATGGTTTGGTCATTCACGTTTATCATAAAAATGCCTTCAGAGACTCATTGTAAACATCTTCTTGCAAATGAGTGTATCCATCACATCTCTTCTCAGAGATAAAGCTACCACCATTCTAGTGAGTCTTGCACTCTGTACTTTTTTTTTTATGTTTCTGGTAGCTGTGGGAGGTATTCACCTCTGAGACAACTCTTCAATAGAATAATATGCCAAGACGTCAAAGGAAAACCACTGAAATAATTAAAGAAGACCCAAAATATTTATATTTCTCCAGAGGACAAGTCGAACAGCCATAAAAGATAAAGTAAAATGTATTTTCTAGAAAGGACAAGTCGGCCCCACTGGAAAAAGTTCACTGGTCAATTTAGTATAAATAAGGGAGGCTTCCTTCTCATTTGACACACACTCTCCACTCAGAAATTGCAGTGCAAGTCCAAGTGTGTGATATGCATTTAAGGAGGTGCATGTTTAAGGAGGCACATGTATGGTTGGTGTCTATCTCTTAGTGATGGTGGTGCACTAGAGGTGGAATAGTGTTGAGTTATGGTTGGACTATTTCTTGTTGATTTTGATCTAGTGAATAGAGCTTGGTTATTATGTCTTTGACATGGATCTTCTGTAGTGTACCTTTTCACTACCGAGGTTTTCAACCTCTCAGTTACCATTCTATACATGAATGTTTACATAATTCATACAGGAATTATAACCACATGCATTTAACACAATTAAACACACTTAATTCTCAGAGTAAAATATATAAGTTACTGCTACAATTAAACAAGCCATAGCATTCAACAGTAACTCATTTACATAGTGGAAAACATGATACATAATCAGCACAGTCATGCCAAATGTGATAAAAACATAATTCAGATACTTATCTTTGAACAGTTGTAGAATTCACCAACCAAGTGCAGGCCTTCCACGAACCTCCCAGCCTTAGACCACACTATTCATCATCTCAACAGTGGGTCACCCCCGAGCTGGGACCGAGTTCCACCCCAAGGTAAGGAATCCTAGGCTAGGCTAAGGTTATAGGGAAGATAGAACATACACATCCACCAGGAAGAAATCTCTCCCAGGAATCTCCCACGCTCATTTCCCACAGACCCTCATTCCCCACATGCCTGTTCCACACAAGAAGAGTGCACCTTCTCTGTCACCTATACATTCCTTCGGCTGCCAGTCTCCCTTACCTTGGGTTATAGGAACAGACCGGACCGGAAGTCTCCGGGCTCTATGGCAGCTACAGGGTTCCTTCCAGGAGTTCTCTTCTCCCTCTGTGCACTCTCTCACCTGGAGGAGTCGCTCACAGGCCAACAAGCCTCACACAGTCCAGTACTGCGTGGTCACAACAACCCACAGGGAACACAGACAAAGGATTCCCATAACGGTTCAACAGTCACAGGATGATCTCACAACATGATTTCGGAATAGAGCTCCATGCATAGGCTAGCTCAGATTTTCCCCAAACAACAAAGATCCTTCCACTCAAATTTAGCACAGGGTTAATGCTCACATGGTTTTCTCAGAGACACTGGTTTACTCAGAGATAGACACAGACTCCACAGCTCGGGCAGGGGTATACATGGTTTCTTCAGGACAAAAACAGGCTTAACAGCTTTCAGAGATGAACCAGGTAATCTGGCAAAGGTCATACCCCTTTACGCTTAGAGGTTCGGGTCAGAATGGAGGAAAAATTTCCCCCGCGGTTCAGCTCGGTGCTTATATTTACATGCACCAGGGTTGACACTTGTCACCCTGGGAACTGCATGTGTTCCATAGCGTGCATCCCCTTGCATGTTCTCTCCCTTGCCAGTAACTTAGGATAAAATAATATGCACATGGCTCTTTTGAAAATAATATTAAAATATTATTCCAGGCCTAAGCCCCCTAGGCTTAGCCCCTAGGTTCAACACTCAGCCCCTTTTCCACCTTTCAACCCCTAATCCCTTGCCCACTCTGTGGACACTTGGTCCCCCATCACTCATTCATCGTGGTCAGTCTGCACTGGCGGTGTTTATATTTTATTAATTGATCTGCATACATACAAGTACATCAGCAGGCTCCTGGCCTTCAACACTTAGGCTCCTTGGCCTAACAAACAGATAAGCCTAATGGATTATAAAAAACTTGGCTCACCAGCCTATAACACATATTTACAATCTCTTTCAGATCATAGTTTACATTAGGGCTCGGCCTTGGGGACACTACAATCCCCCTCCCCTTATTTTTTCACTGTCCTCAGTGCAACTTACACTGCCTCTGTGTGTCCTTCAAAATTTTCAAAAAGATGTGGGTACTTTGCCCGCATAACTTCTTCATGCTCCCATGTCGCGTCCTCAGGACTGTACCAGGTCTACTGGACCTTTACAAGCCCTATAGCTCGATTCCGAAGCTGCTTGTTTTTCCTGTCCAATATGCACACAGGACGCACTTGCAGGACACCTTCTGGTTCCACCTAGATCACAGTCCAATCGATAACATGATTAGAATTAGGTACATATTTTTTAAGCAGTGAAACATGAAACACATTATGTATAGTCATAGATGCAGGTAATGCAAGCATGTATGCAACTGGCCCAATCCTTTCCAGGATCTCGAATGGCCCAC
>ML787040.1:460333-483118 GCA_009831015.1 Picea engelmannii
GAACTTCTTCTCCTTCCTTTGCAAGGAAGTGATAGCATGAGCTATCCTTGAAAATCTGGCTATGAACCTCCTATAATAACCTGCCAGACCCATAAAGGATCTAACTTCTGTCACATTTCTTGGCGCTGGCCACTCTTGAATGGACTGTACCTTCACAGGATCCACAGCGATCCCCTCTTCTGAAATAATGTGTCCCAGATAATGGATCTGCTTTTGGTAAAATGAGCACTTGCTCAATTTTGCATAGAGCTAGTGTTTTCTCAACACCTGCAGCACCATTCTAAGATGTTGTTCATGTTCTTCCTCTGTCTTGGAGTACACCAAGATATCGTCCAAGAAGACTATGACAAACTTGTCCAGATAATTTCTGAACACTCCATTCATTAAGCACATGAAGATAGAAGGCGCGTTGGACAGTCCAAACGGCACCACAATGAACTCATAATGACCATACCTTGTTCTGAAGGCAGTCTTGCTGATGTCTTCATCTTTTATCCCCACTTTATGATATCCAGATCGAAGATCTATTTTCAAAAATACTTTCACATCCTTTAACTGATCAAAAAGATCATCAATCCTTGGCAGAGGATATTTGTTCTTGACAGTGACTTTATTCAACTGCCGAAAGTCAATGCACAACCTCATCGTCCCATCTTTCTTCTTCACAAATAGGACTGGGGCTCCCCACGGTGACACACTGGGATGAATGTAGCCTTTCTTTAATATCTCTTTGAGCTGCAGTTGCAACTCTTTCAGCTCTGGTGTGCTCATCCTATAAGGAGCTTTCGAAACTAGAGCTGCTCTAGGTATCAGATTTATAGAAAAATCGATGTCCCTCTTCGGAGGTAGTCCAGGCACCTCCTGAAACACATCCTCAAACTATTTGAGTACCCTGTGGTCTTCCAGATTCAAGACCACATCTTGGAATGCTTATTCCACCCGGGCTGCAAATAATTGACAGCCTTTCTGGTAACATTTCTTCAGCTGCATGGCTGAGATTTCTCTAACAACCACGGCTCTGGGAATTCCTTGAACTGTTACCTGATTTCCCTCTTCGTCTAGACATGTGAATCTCTTGTTATGACAATCCAGAAGGGCATGGTGATGGTCCAACCAATCCAGCCCTATTAAGAAATCATATGATCCTAAAGGCAAAATTTTCAATTTAGCCTTAGTGCTCATTCCTTTCATGTCCACTGAACATGACTTAACCAATTCAGTGACCTTCCTCTTGGTCCCTATGGCTAACTGCACTAACTAAGACTTCTCATGTTTTCTCTTCATTAGATGCAAACTTTCCACCACCCTAGGATCTACATAACTATGGCTAGCCCCTGAATCAATCAAGATAACAAGTGGTCGGTTGTTGATCATAGCTTCCACTTCAATCATGTGTTATTGAAATTCTGCTTGCTTGTTGTCCAGGGCTGCATAGATCCTCGGCATTCTATTTCCCATATCCTCCACTGTTTCAGCTTGCTGAACAGTATGGATAGTTCTTGCTTTGTCTTTCCTATGGGAGCAGTCTCTGTACCTATGATTCCCTTTACAGCCCCAACACTCCATGGGTAGAGGCCTTGGCATCTGTTCACTCCCTTCAACTTTCCTGGTTTCTTTAAAAGATGACTGTTCCCAAGGAATGTTTCTGAAAAAGGAAGGCTTGCTTCCCTTCTACCTCTGTTCTTTCTTAAACCTCTTTTGGTTATCCCAAGCCTTCCGAAAGGTAGGCTTTTCTCTCTGCTGTTCGTATAGGCATTTCGCTCTTCTTATGGTTTCTTCCATGGTCTTAGGATCATCGTATTGGATCTTGTCACCAATGGAAGGTGGCAGTCCACTCAGATACCTCTGAATTTTGACAGCCTCGTCTTTAATGAATGGAACATACTCCAGCAGTTCCAGAAAGCTTCGTTCATACTCATCAATGGTCATACTGCCCAACTTGAGTTCAAAGAACTCCTTCATCTTTCTGTCATAGTATCTTTTAGTCAGGTATTTCTTCTCGAAATACCTCTTGAATTCCTTCCAAGTGACCTCTTTCTCTTGAATGTGTTGCACTTGTACAAACTGATCCCACCACATGGATGTTTTTCCTTTCAACTGGTACATGGAAATTCTTCCCTCTGCATGGGTAGAATAATTCTGCAATTGGAAGTATTTCTTCATGCCTAGAAACCATGTCTCGGCATTTTCCTCCTTATTATGTTCTCCATCAAATGTTGGAGGCTTAATTTTATTCATCTCTCCTTTCAATTCCTCCCTTCCAGATTTCTGATGTTTTCTGGTAGGTGATGGGCTTGAACTACTGTGTGTCTCCCTGTCTGAATGTTTTTGGGAGCGACTGTGATGTCGACTACCACTCCTCGATCTACTTCTTCTCCCATGGTCTCTGTGACTCTCTGTTGTACTTGAGTCTCTTCCATTCTCAAGTTTCTTCTCTATTCTTTCCAGACTCTACAGGAATTTTAAGTTTAATTTCCCTTGCCGATCCTTGACTTTCATGAGCTTTTGGCTATCAGCTCGACACTCCTTGGCCTCTCTTTGCAATCCTTCAAGGATTTTCATTATATGTCCTTCCTTATCCATCTCCTTTCCATGCCCATTAGAGTTCGATCCTTCGACTCCTAGGTTAACATCCTTTCCTTCCCATTCGTCTTCCATTTCAGGGGTAATTTGCACTCTTCCCCACTCCATACTTGGCGTTGATTAACTGGAGTTTTGGCCTCTGTTGTATTCTAAACACACACTGTGCAATCCAATTCAAAATTGTCAGGCCATTAAACTTCATGAATAATCCACAACGTTTATAACTAATACGAACAAGAACGAAAGACATTTCAACTTCATAAGTTTTATGAGCTCTGTCTGGCTCTGTGTTTTTCGGGTTTCTTGAAATTCTCCTATTTCCCTATCGGAAAATTTTCCTCCCATAGGAAACTCTTCGAGGTCTCCCTTCCTTCTATCGGGGTTACCTCTATCGGAGTTTTGAAACCGGCAGTGTTCTGGTGGGTTGAATCCCTGATTTCCGATTTCACAATGTGCTACCTTTAAGTGTTAGCCCCTACTATGGGCTCTACACCATGTGACCACTGACTCGTGACCCCAGCCTTTCCCCTTATCAGGTTTTGGGGTTTCGTGAATCGAAAAGTGACAAAACTCTTGACAGCGGATCCCCGATTTCCCGATTCGAGATGAGCTCCTTTTCCAGGTTTATCCCCTTCCAGCTATATCATGGTCCACATGACCGCTACCCCAAGACCGCAGTCTTGGCTCTCATTGGGATTTTCGGCGTTTGTGATGGCACAATGCACATGTCCCCTGGACTCGCAATTTCCCGATTTGCGATGTGCTCCCGCACTCCTGTCTTAGCTCCTGGCCAATGTGACTATCACCCGTGACCGTAATCAAATCGCTCATCGGGGTTTTGGGGTTCAGAGTTTCACAACGCATGGACTCCTTGTCCCCATGATTCCTGATTTCCTGAATCCCAATTTCCGATGGGTGACTCGTCTATCGGGACTTCCCCGATGGTACATATCTCTGCAACGTGTCCACTAAATGAACGGTCCCGATTTCCTCTGGGGTTCGGGACTTGAAAGGTCTCGAGTTCCTTGTCCTTAGGAACTCTGATATGCTGATTCTTGAATCTTCCTAGGCTGCTGACACCTGTCTTGAAAACGAACGGTTCAGAGCTCATCGTGAAATCGCGGATCGCGATTCTGTGTGACAAGATTTCTATGTGCTCGAGAACTCCGAGTCTCCAATTTCCGACTCTCTCCAGGATTCTAACACATGTCTTCCTTGGAATCCTATGGCTATGATCCCTTCATCGTTCCGGGATTCTCCTCTACCCATGAGGACTTAAACCCGGTGCAACTTATGTCAACTTGGACGGTTGACGGGTAATCCCACAGTGATCTTACGACTCACGATCCTCCTGAGTTTAACTCCGGGTGTGGCCGTAACCTCCTGTGCACTATCCAAAGGCTTTAAACCTTGTGCACATTCTCCAGATCTAACAGTTACAAGGGTTCGCCTTCCCCCCGAACAGATCCTACAGTTCTAACACCATTGGTGTAGATACCTGTCTCCCTGTGGTCATAGACCATACCAGCTACGGTTTCATAGCATCGCTAAACCTCTTGAGCTTGTAAGCGTGGTCAAGCAACTACTTGACACACTGGAACAAACCAACGCTGGAAATTGGCCATTCCAGGCCCAGTTTCTCTTCACATTTTCGGTCCAAGACCGCTCCACTAGCCCATCTAGGCTCAGTGTCGAAACCTTGGCTCTGATACCAATTTGTAGTGTACCTTTTCACTACCGAGGTTTTCAACCTCTCAATTACCATTCTACACATGAATGTTTACTTAATTCGTACAGGAATTATAACCACATGCATTTAACACAATTAAACACACTTAATTCTCAGAGTAAAATATATAAGTTACTGCTACAATTCAACAAGCCATATCATTCAACAGTAACTCATTTACACAGCGGAAAACATGATACATAATCATCATAGTCATGCCAAATGTGATAAAAACATAAGTCAGATACTTATCTTTGAACAGCTATAGAATTCACCAACCAAGTGCAGGCCTTCCACGAACCTCCCAGCCTTAGACCACACTGTTCATCAGCTCAACAGTGTGTCACCCCCGAGCTGGGATCGAGCTCCACCCCAAGGCAAGGAATCCTAGGCTAGGCTGAGGTTACAGGGAAGATAGAACATACACATCCACCAGGAAGAAAGCTCTCCCATGAATCTTCCACGCTCACTGCCCACAGACCCTCATTCCCCACATGCCTATTCCACCCCAGGAGAGTGCACCTTCTCTGTCACCTAGACAGTCCTTCAGTTGCCAGTCTCCCTTACCTTGGGTTACAGGAACAGACCGGACCAGAAGTCTCTGGGCTCTATGGCAGCTACAGGGTTCCTTCCAGGAGTTCTCTTCTCCCTTTGCACACTCTCTCACCTGGAGGAGTCGCTCACAGGCCAACAAGCCTCACGCAGTCCAGTACTGCGTGGTCACAACAACCCACAGGGAACACAGACAAAGGCTTCCCATAACGGTTCAGTAGTCACAGGATGATCTGACAGCATGATTTCGGAACAGAGCTCCACGCACAGGCTAGCTCATCTTTTCCCCAAACAACAAATATCCTTCCACTCAAATTCAACACAAGCTTAATTCTCACATGGTTTTCTCAGAGACACTGGTTTACTTAGAGACAGACACAGAATCCACAGCTCGGGCAGGGGTATACACGGTTTCTTCAGGACAAAAACAAGCTTAACGACTTTCAGAGATGAACCAGGTAATCTGGCAAAGGTCGTACCCCTCTACATGCAGAGGTTCGGGTCAGAATGGAGGAAAAATTTCCCTCGCGGTTCAGCTCGGTGCTTATATTTCCATGCACTAGGGTTGACACTTGTCACCCTGGGAACTGCATGCGTTCCACAGCGTGCATCCCCTTGCATGTTCTCTCCCTTGCCAGGAACTTAGGATAAAATAATATGCACATGGCTCTTTTGAAAATAATATTA
This sequence comes from Picea engelmannii, assembly GCA_009831015.1. Classification (NCBI taxonomy): domain Eukaryota; kingdom Viridiplantae; phylum Streptophyta; class Pinopsida; order Pinales; family Pinaceae; genus Picea; species Picea engelmannii. The sequence continues at coordinate 465,885 of ML787040.1, forward strand.
AAATATTATTCCAGGCCTAAGCCCCCTAGGCTTAGCCCCTAGGTTCAACACTTAGCCCCTTTTCCACCTTTCATCCCCTAATCCCTTGCCCACTCTGTGGACGCTCGGTCCCCCATCACTCATTCATCGTGGTCGGTCTGCACTGGCGGTGTTTATATTTTATTAATTGATCTGCATACATACAATTACATCAATAGGCTCCTAGCCTTCAACACTTAGGCTCCCTGGCCTAACAAACACATAAGCCTACTAGCTTATACAAAACTTGGCTCACCAGCCTATAACACATATTTACAATCTCTTTCAGATCATAGTTTACATTGGGGCTCGGCCTTGGGGACACTACATCTTCTCTATAAGAAGGTGTTGGGTTTTCTCTCCTTGTGTAGAAGGGTTTCCTAGGTAAACTACTATGCTCTGCTCAGGGGTGGAACTTGAGGATGCCTATGGTTGGGTGGCAATGAGAGAACATTGCCTATGGAAAAATGAGCAATTCCATAATACTATTTTTCAATTTGTGCTTGGTTAATCTTCTTGATATCCTAGTTATTCGCTGCATTTGTAAACTAGCATTCAAAAATTCAACATGGTTTTAGAGTTGGTATTGAATATCACTAATTTCCAATTGCACGAAAATTAAGGATTGTTAGAGCCCTGTTGCTGGAAGAAGAGAAGGGTCGAGTCCCTTAACAGTCCTGTGATGAAGTTTAGGGATGTCGCAGACCCCTATTCATGGTCATAACCTTGTCTAGGGTATTAATAAAAAACCATAGTCAGAGTATCCCTACTAGGTCTTCCACAACAATAAGTAACTTAACTTTTTCTAAGATAAATTACAACAAGTTTATGGCTAATTTCTGAGCAAGTTTATGGCTGATTTCTGTGCAAGTTTATGGCCGATTTCTGAGCAAGTTTATGGCTGATTTTTGAGCGAGATTATGGCTGATTTCTGAGAGAGCTTATGACATACTTCTAAATAATGTTCCAGTGCAAGTTTGGTATAGGATGGGACTGTTATTTAAAGAACTTTTGAGATCCATCCTTTATGAGAATTAAAGGTTTGTTGTTAAGAGTCCAAGTGTGATGAATTTGGGAGAAATTTTCAGTAAATAATTTAAGTTTACATGAGAAGAATTCAAACATATTCAAGACAGAAATTGTGATATCGTTTAAGGCTTGCCTCTGAGAGATATTTTACAAAATTCCGAGATAGAAAAATATGAGTTTTTGAATCCTGACCTAAGGATAATCCGAGGCTACTCATTTGAGGATGAAGTTGCACCAAGACCAGATAATGCTACAATTTCATAGGTATGCAATTGTATATATATATTTTATCAATATCAGGAGGGTTCATGTAGGAGGAGGGACCTGTGTAGAGGAATCTCAAATCCAATACACTCATAGGCGCAACACACTCTCCCTGGTAAAAGAAGACTCCAGGTTTGATTGTTTTTAAATTATCATGCCTCTAACCTACATTTCTAGTACATTTGACTTGCTACATTACAAGTAGGTCTTGTAGTTGTGATATAATTTTTTTAATTTCTTTGAAGTTATACTAGAGATGTACTTGTTGATCTCCCCTCTAGGAGATATTCTTGTTCTAGTTGTTCTTCTTCCGGGAAGGTTATCTTGTTGAATTCCATGGAGGTTTCCATGGAAATATTGTCATTCTTGTTCCTTGTTCCGGGAAGGTTACAACATAAACAAGTAACCAGTGAAAAATATGAGAAGGAGCTATACTAATGGTTGCAGAAGGAAACTTATTGGATGATCTCTAGTTTGAGACATGAAGCAGTGTGACCGGAGTTTGTATAAATTGAAAATTCAACCATTTATGGAATATGAGACTTTCTCATTTACATTATAGAGATTTTTTCATACTAGGGAAGATGGTGATGGGGCTTCCCCAGCTCCATGTTGAGCATGATGGAATTTGCAGAGGTTGTGCTCCTGGAACGAATTCCAATGGATCTTTTATAAGAAGTGACAATAGATCCAAGTGGATCTTGGACTTTGTGCATTCATATTTGTGTGGGCCTATGATAGTTTAATCCTTGAGTGGATCTGGTCTCATGGATGAGACAGTGGTAGTGATTGTGACAAGTTGGTTATAGTGACAGGTTGGACACTTCAGGATATTTGGGTGTCCTGGTTACATTCACGTACCAAAGGAGAAAAGGAAAAAGTTAGACCTCTCAATCAGGTAGGGTACAATTGTTGTCTACCGTGAATCATCGTAGGAATATCATATCTACACCCAAGGTCAGAGACAGATTGAGTGAGACAAAATAGGAGATGGTGTCTTCTCCCCCCCACCCTTCAGTAGTTCAGAAGGAGCTAATTGAGCCCATGGAGACAGTTGATCCAGTTGATCTAGTTGATATAGTACATCCTATTGATGTTCCTAGAGATATTGTAGTAGGCCAATAGAAGCCTACCCAGGCTCATTCAGATTCGACAAGAGGCAGAGAGATATGCACTCCTCATGGTAATTTTAGAGAAAGTAAGAGACCTTAGATATTATTGAGCTATGGTTTAGCTATGAGCCACATCATTGAGCCTTCCTGTTATGAGGAGGCATCCAGGCAGCCAGTATGGAGAGATGTCATGATGGAGGAGGATCAGTCCATCATGAATAATAATGTGTGGGATATTGTTTTGAGACCCAATGGGAAGTCTGTGGTGACTTCCAAGTGGATTTATAAGATAAAACATGTATTTTATGGGAGCATTGAGAAGAACAAAGCGATATTTGTGGTGAGAGGATTCTCTCAGGTGGAGGTAATAGATTATGAGGAGACCTTTTCTCCTGTTGTTTGATATACTTCCATTTAGAGAATTATTACACTTGCTTCAGCCTTGGGTTGGAGCTTACATCAGATGGAAATGAATACAAATTTCTTCAATGGTTAGATTGAGGAAGAGGTGTATATCGAGCATCCATATGGTTTCATGATTTGTGGGAAGGAGTCCAATGTGTGTAGGTTGAAGAAGGCCCCGTATGGACTCAAGCAAGCACCTCGTGCTTTGTATGCAAGGATTGATGGATACCTGATGAGTTTGGGTTTCAGTAAGAGTGTTGTTGACACCAACCTGTACTATAAGGTTCTTTATGGTGTGGTAGAGAATTGATGAAATCTTCATAAGTCAGGGGAAGTACATAGTTGAGATCTTGAGGAGATTTGGATGATGGATTGTAAGTCCATAACCACACCAATGGTGATGAATCTAAAGAAATTGAGTGAGTATTATTTTGATTCAGACTTGATTGATCTGACTATGTATCGACAACTGATTGGATCATTGACGTATCTAGTTAACACTAGACAAGATATTTTCTATGTAGTGAATGCACTTATCCAGTTCATGAGTCAACCGAGGAAGATACATTGGGTGGATGCAAAGCATGTGTTGAGATATTTTTGAGATCAAGTTGGATGTGTATGGATTGAGACATGTTTCTAGAGTTATGTTGATTCATATTAGATAGGGAGCTCAGTTGACAAGAAGAGCATCTCAAGGTGTTGCTTCGATTTGTGGATCTGCCAAGGTTTTCCTATTGTAGAAAGAAATAGACTTTTGTGGCTTTGAGTACCACAAAAACTGAGTATATTGGAGTATGTATGGAAACATGCAAAGGAGTGTGGATTCAGAAGCTCCTTGTAGGATTTTCTGATTAGATATTGGATCCCACCATGATTCATTACATTAAAGATATGGTGTAGAGGAAGGTAGTACTAGTGGAGAACCTTCCTATATATGAGAAGATTGTATATGTTCTCACCGAGCTTCTTGCCAAGTCGAAGTTCAAGTACTTTCATGATAAAATTGGAGTGGAATGCCCCTCTCATTAACAAGGAGTATTGATGATTGCATCTTTGTGAGACATTATTTTGTGATGATACTCCTCATTGGACTGAGTTGAGTATGACACTTATCGATGCACTAATAAGTTGTACTAGGCTGGTGCCCAACAACCTTTGGGTTGTAACCCATGTGGTTGAGATACAGGTCTTCTCCCCAGAGTAGTGGGATGGCTCAACCTGTGAGGACACTCTCTAGATATTCTCTCTAAGGTAGTGGGATGGGTCGATATACAATTGAGTTGTGCCTTCTCCCTATATTCGCCCCGATGGACTGAGTTCGGTCGACCTGAGGAAGGTCTTCTCCTTAGTTGTGTTGGGTTGGGTTAACCTAAGATGGGTTTCTCCCCAAGTGGATGGGATGGGTTGAATTGAGACAGGTATTCTCCTTAGGTGGATGGGCTGGGTTGATCTGTGGGGACGCCCCTAATATTCTCTCCATATTGGGCTGGGTTGACTTGGAGAATGCTCCTCTGAGACAGAGTTGAGCATGACACTTTTCATAGTATTGACAAGTTATTCTGGGTGGCACCCAACGTCCCATGTGAGTACACCATGTGAACACATCCCTTGGGAGTTGACCAAGTGGACATGTCATGGGGGAGTAGGTCCTTGACTATGCACTATGGGAGAGAAGTTCCTAGTACCACACTATGAGCGAGTAGGTCCTAGAGTATTCTAGTAGTGATGAAGTCTCAAAAAAGGTCCACATTGGGTGTAGCCATGTGCGACGTGATGATGCTACCAGTATCATGGTTTGCATGACCATGGCATGGTCGGAGGACCATGGCATATCTTGTGAGTCTATGAGAACCAGAGGAAAAACATCATGGAGAATACCTCCCTGTCTAAGAGGGAGTGTTGATGTTTCTGGTAGTTGCAGGAGGTATTCATCTTCGGAACAACCCTTCTTATAGAAGAATATGCCAAGATGCCAAAGGAAAACCATTTAAATAATTAAAGAAGCCCCAAAATATTTATATTGCTCCAGAGGATGAGTCGTCCTACCAGAAAAGATAAAGTAAAATGTATTTTCCAGAAAGGACAAGTCGGCCCCACTGGAAAAAGTTCACTTGTCAGTCTAGTATAAATAAGGGATGTTCCCTTCTCATTCGATACACACTCTCCACTAAATTTCAACGCAAGTATACGTGTGTGAGCTACAACTAAGGAGGAACGTGTCTAGTTGGTGTCTATCTCTCAGTGATGGTGGTGCACTAGAGGTGGACTAGTGATGAGTTATGGCTGGACTCTTTCTTGCTGATTTTTCTCTATTGAATAGAGATTGGTTATTTCGTCTTTGGCATGGATCTTCTCTATAAGAAGGTGTTTGGTTTTCTTCCCTTACGTAGAAGGGTTTCCCAGGTAAAATACTATGCTTTGCTCAGGGGTTGCACTTGAGGATGCCTATGGTTGGGTGGCAACGATAGAACATTGCCTATGGAAAAATGAGCAGTCCCATAATTCTATTTTGCAATTTGTTCTTGGTTAATATTTTTGAGATCTTGGTTATTCACTGTAGTTGTAAACTAGCATTCAAAAATTCAACAATTTTTACAGTCTCTGTACATTTCTTTCATTAATAGAAATCATGTATTGTTGTATTTCTTCATTTCTAGCAATTTTTATGTGTATTTCGTTGTAATATATTTTCTTTCATTTCGTTCTGAAAATAATACAGATCATATATATAATGAATATCATATATATGATCAAGATACTAACCTCCTCCGTGAAAATATCATGTCTAGTGGCCTCCATCAGCCCATAAAAATTCTCACCGTAGCTCAATCATATGTGAGGATCACATGAACTAGGATGGGAACTCCTAGTCTATCCATGTTCCCTCTCTTGGATAATGCTAGAAATGTTTTTTTCTACACCAAGCTACGAGTCAAGGTGGATATCAATGTCTGGGTCTAGATGATGCTTTATGCTATGGTAGTATGTTAGGAAGGGGGATTGGGTATCCGCCTAGGAGGATGAGGAGGAAATGGTCATTCATAGCATTTTCTCTATCCTCTATGGACCCACAAACCACCCTATGGTATTCACCAATGTCAAAGTAGTTGAAATGGTGATGTAAAATAAACTCTACTTGTAATTTTCTAAGGAAATACAGAGGCACCTTCGTATTATTGTAGGAGAGGTTTTTCAAAAACCATAAAACACATATCCATCGGATTGTGTAAAAAGGTTTTGAAGGTGAACCAATCCATACAAATGCATCTATTTGTGATCATTGGAGATAATTCAGTTCTTAGGTAAATAAGCAATGTCATCAAGTCTTGTTTTCAAATGTTGAGGTTTCTAACTTGGTTTTTATGTAGAACCGTTCTATAATATTCATACATTTTGGCCCTCTAATTAGAAATGTGAGTTAATTGGCCTTGGGAATTTGAAATGGAAGATACAATGGTGTCTAGGGAAGTGGCTAGTTACATTCATGAGGGCTCTCTAGTATTTCGTAAGTCTTGTATAAGGGTTCTAATATATCTCAACCTTACATCAATTTCCATGTTTATGTTTACCATCTGTGGCTTGGGGTTTGGTGTGTCTTTCCATGGTGATTCTAGGTTTGGGTTCTCTTGAGGCTCCATATTAATTGAGCGTGTTACAATTTAATAAGAGAAAATTAAATTTCTAACTATTTTTTTATCATTTAAATAAATTATGAAATAAATAAATAAAAATCAAGTTCCATAAAAATACTTACCTGAAATCAAGTGAAGACCACATAAGCAAATTTTGGTAGTGATTTTTTGAGATCTCCTCAATTTTTTCTCCTAAATTTGCTCAATAACTCTCAAAACATGTTATGCGGTCTATTGGTGAAATGGATCGGCTGCAGGAAATTAAAAACAAATCCCTCCAGGAATGCGCTTGCATTCCTAGAATGTGTGTGCATTCTTGATGAGGCCAATCTAGCATTGACTCGGTATCCTTTGTGGCAGTTTGGGGAATGCCAAATCTAGAAAATTACGAACGTGTGCACATTCTTGGATGAGTGTGTTCTTGGGCACCCCATTTCCACTTTCTTGAGATTCATTTTACTGTGAGAACCCTTATAATATCTCTATTAATTGTATCTCTAATTTTACAATTTTTAGCATATTTATTTATTTTTTAATGTTTTCCCTTGTTTGACAAGTAATTTATTATTGTGTAGAAGTAAACTTGATATGGTAAATATAATATAATGTATATAATGATGGTATCTTTTGAACTAAATTCCACAATGCCATTATTTTGTATCTCTCATGATCAATCAAGTCAAATTCTAACAACTAGCAAATGCAAAATGATGTTGAGAATCATAACAATGAGTAGGGTTGTCACAAGAGTGCCCTTGTGTTGTCATCAATCTATCTCACCATATACTAGTTTACAAATAATGTCCATCAAGTTAATGTCTACGTACATTTTTGTTGCATGTATCCTATATTGCAAATACCTTTGGATTGTCTACACATGGGATGAAATAATGAAGTTCAATATATTTAACTACTTGAGCTTTAAGTTACCAATTTACATACATTACACCGTGAAAATAATAATGTAATAGTTGTATAATTTCACAACTTGTTAAATGAGAGTGAGAGGGATATATGTCCCCATTTATCTTGTAGCATTGTGTGAGTCATCTTTTGACATGTCAAGACTTCCAAATCTCTCGTGCCATAAATTATAATATTCAATATAAAGAGAGCAAAAAATCAAGACTTAGACTAAGTATCCAACTACTATAAAACATTTAACCTATTCTTAATATACTTTGATATATACAAAACCAAAATCATTTCCTTAAATTGTGAAATTCACTTAGATTTCTCTTCATAGAAGAACATATTCTTAGTAGAATATACTTTTATTTAGACAAAACCAAAACCATTTCTTAAACTATCAAATCCCCATATACTATTATTTACTCAATCTAAACACTTTTGTGTCATAACATAATTGAAATAACATAATAACAATATACATATTTTCTTTCGAGATATCAAACTTATCTAAAAAACTTTAGGCCTAAAAAAAAACTACCACGAAAGAAACAAAGACCAACTCAATGCTCACTTAGATTGAGTTGGGTTTTTGATATTTGTTGGGCCTCATCTCATTTTGGGAGTTCCACTCACAAGAATGGGCCCTTTGAAGGAAGCTTAACCTATGCCATAACAAAGATGTATCCACAAGAACTAGTTTTTCACCTTGATCACAATTCCTAACTACAAAAAATGTTGGGGTTCTACCTAAAGTTAATATAGTACATCTAATAACATATAAAAGTATCTTGTACATCCAAAATTATAAAAAATGGTGAATTCGAAAACATTCTAAATTGGCAATTCACAAAATGATACATTGGAGCATTGAATCAATCTTGGAAACAAAATTAGATAATTTTGCCACATTAGCTGAACAATTTCCCTCATTAATTGGATTTCATTAGTACACAAAATATTTGTTTCCCATAATAGATGAATGGAAAAATTTGATGGAAATGTATGGGAAAGAGTAAATTTGTAATCTTCCATCAAATTTGTAAAGTTGATGGAAATGTATGGGAAACTGAGAATCTTCCTTCCAATGATTAGACTATTACGAAGGAAACCAGCTCTGAAACCATGTTAAAATATTTGTATGCTCATTTAACCATAGAAAATGTCACATCATTGTCACCCAACCATAGGCATTCACATATGCAACCCTCGAGCACACTAACCTTTACTTAGAATAATTCTGGCAAGTCTACACTAGAACCAACAGATAAATCCTAGCCACAATATTGTTGTAGAAACAACACAATAATGATACAAAGATAGTGTACCTTACACCAAGAGAAGCACAAGAGAGAGAACAGAAACACTACTGCACCAATCCTCCAGACTTGCGCCCTCTCCAGCTGCAATTGCAACTCTCCAAACTTTCACCCTAGATGTCACTATAGTTCCTCCTTAGACTTGCTCCCTCTAAGTGAGTGAGTGGACAAATGAGCTAAGGTGTCACCTTATTTATACTTATTTCTATAGTGAACATTTCCCACAGGGCCGACCTGTCTTTTCTGGAAAATATAATTTACTTTGACTTTTTTGGCAGGGTCGACTTCTCTTTATGGGTTTCTTATTTCTTTATTATTATTCTCCTTGGGCTGAATTCTCTTCTAGGGTTTCAACACCTTTGTTTAATGGTTATCGTACTTCTAGAATATTCTAATCTAATTACAAAGGTTACACTTGGAGGTTAATACATCCCACAACTACAAAAAAATCAACAAAATACACCTTGGATCACATCTCGGAGTCTTCAACTCAATCTCATGTGCTTTCGTTTCCTCCCATGAAGTTCATAAGAATTTTACCATTTTAGAACACCCATTTCATGAAGGTCTTGCACTCCTTCCCAACACCTCACAAATCACTTGAGTGCTTAACCTTGGCACTAAATATCCATAGAACCAATATTGAAAAACATGTGCCTATCAGATCTAAGAATGTTGGCACCGACCTTTCCATCATAACGTCATCCCAATGGATTCCAACCCAATGCAATAGAGATGATTCGATAGGTTGAACTACCAGATTTTCGGGCTTATTGGGTACCAATTTTATTGAGAGTTTCGGGCCACCGGAATTTTAGGACCTTGCACTTAACACCATTCCAAAATCTATTCATTTCCTCAATCCTGTGAATCACTACTAGTTCATCAGGGTGATTGGCCACCGAGCCATCAACCACTAGTCTTCTCACCTACGCCTTTAACAAATTTGGTTCCAGTCCAGTTGGTTACTGGAATATCGGGCACTGAGATCATTGATTCTCCTGTATGTCGGGTCTTTCGGGCCCTCAAAATAAACACTTAGTTTCTCATTTCACCAACGTCTATAATTCACTTTGATCTGTCAATATTCCTTCCCAAAACAAGGAATGGTTGGATCATGGCTTCCTCACAATATTATTTCTAGAGCTAGATCATTGTCAATCCTTCCACTAATAGACAATCAATCTTTTTCCTCACTCAAATACGTCTTCTCCTTGCCATATAGATCTACAACATGCTCGCGGCCTCCACATGCATACACATTTGGATTCAAACTTATGGATTTATCAGCGTTTATTCACACATATTGACCCATAAAATAGAACTCACGAAAATACACAATAATACATTTAATTATATCGATCTCGAATACAATACATCCTCTCTGGTCCAGGCCACCCTCTTGACTGGTTTTACATTGTACCAGGCCTCCCCTCAAATGCTCAAAAGGATTACATTATATCGAGAAAAAATACAACAACGATAAGATCATGAAACTATTCGATCCATCCTTAACCAAATGGCTAACATCTCTCAGAATATCAAAACAAACCCTATTGTTTACACACTATTTGAAGAAATCGTGTCCTCAAGGCCACATTGTGCCTTCCATAAGATTCTAGTTTTTGAATTTGATTTGGATTTTGTTTTTCTCTTGCATCAGAATCCCAGGGTAGAAAATGTTTTATGACCTCCCGGTCATGTGTCTTCATTGTTGCTTCATCTTCACTCTCTAGTATTCCTTTTTATTCATGCATCACTCCATCATACATTGAGCTTCTCCTCATGCTCAACAATGAGCTACAACCAAGCCTTTCCTATGTAGCAAGCCTCCACACCTGCTACCCAATACCTCATCAATATTCTCCTGAGCTTGACCTTTTGGTATCACTGGTTCTTTCTCCTAGAACCCTATGAACACCCTCTACTCTAGAATTGTACAGCTACCCACTCACATGTAGAGAAATATTTCCCTAGGATCTGATACCACTTGATGAAATCAAGTGCCACACTCTGATACCACTTGATGAAGAACAATTCTGGGGGATTGAGTTGTCTATGTGTTCAGTCCTCATACCTGTGGGTTATCTTCCCACACATGAACTGGTCAGGTCCATGGACAAAATAAACTTCTAAATCTCCCTCAAATACACTCTAGATCATATCTAGTAGTCTTCAACTCAGTCTCACATGATTTCATTTCCCCCCATGAAGTTCATAGTAATTTCACCATTTTTGAACAATCATTTCATGTAGGTCAACACCTCGCCAATCACTTGAGTGCTTAACCTGGGTGTTAAATATCCATAGAAAAACAACAAGAAACCATGTTCCTATTATATTTCAGAATGTCAGCACTAGACCTTCCATCATAATGGCGTCCCACCAGATTCCAACTCGATCCAATAGAGTCGATCCGATAGGTTGGACTACTGACATTTTGGGATTATCGGGTACCAGGGTTGTCGGGAGTATCGGGCCACTAGACTAACGGGGTCTCGCACTTAACCCCATTCCACACTCCATTTGTTTCATTGATCCAGTGAATAACTACCAGTTCATTGGGGTGGTCAGCCATTGGGACATTTAGGCACTGGGCCATTTGCCACTAGTCTTCTCACTCGTTCCTTTAACAAGTTTGGTTCCGATCTAGTTGGTTACTAAACTACCAGGCATCGAGATTGTCGGTTCTCTTGGATGTCAGGTCTATTGGCCCCTCAACACAAACACTTAGTTTGTAATTTTTTCGGGGGTCATTAATTCATTTTGAGCCATCGATAATCCTTTCGAAAACAAGGAACGAATGGATCATGTCTTCCTCACGATATTATTTCGAGGGCTATATTGTCGTTGATCCTTCCAGTGATCAATGGTAAATATTTTTCTTCACTCAAATATGTCTTCTCCTTGCCATACATACCTGCAACACGCTTGTGGCCTCTACACACATACACATTTGGATTCAAACTTATGAATTTATCAGGGTTTATTCACACAGATTGACCCATAAAATAGAACTCATGAAAATACTCAATAATACATTTCATTATATCGAGCTCGAATACAATACAAAGTCTCTGGACTAGGTCACCCTCTCATCTGGTTTTGCATTGTACCATGCATCCCCTTAAACACTTGAAAGTCTTACATTATATAGATAACAAATACAACAACGATCGGATCATGAAAATATATAATCTATCCTCAACTAAATCGCTAATATCTCTCGGAATATCAAAACAAACCCTATCATTTAGACATTTTTCGAAGAAATCGCATGCTCAAGGCCACGTTGTGCCTTCCTGATTCTTCTATATTTTGACTTTGATTTTTGGTTTTTTTTCTCCTCCATCATGTTCGAGGAATTTCCAGGATTTCCACAAAATAGAGACATTGACTTCTCTATTGATTTGATTCCTAGAGTTTCCCTAGTGTCCAAAAATCCCTAAGAACGAGCACACGAAAGCTAAATGAGTTGTATATACAACTAGAATAGTTGTTGAAGAAAGGGTACATATTCCCAAGTATTTCTCCTTGGGGTGCCCAAGTTATTTTTGTGAAGAAAAAGGATGGAAATATAAGGTTATGTATTTCCTTCAGACAACTAAAAATGTTTACAGTAAAGAACAAGTATCCTTTGACAAGGATTGATGATATTTTTGATTGGTTGAAGGGAGAAAAGTTATTTTCTAAGTTTGACTTGAGATCAGGTTATTATCAAGTAAGAATCCAAGAAGAAGATACTAGCAAGATAGCCTTTCAGACCAGGTATGGTCATTAAGAATTTGTAGTGGTGGCATTTGCATTGAAAAATGCAACAACTAATTTTATGTGTTTTATGAATGGAGTGTTCATGTATTATCTGGACAAATTTGTTATTGTATTCTTGGATGATATTCTTATCTACTCCAAGACAGAGGAGGAGCATGAAAAACATTTAAGAATTATGCTACAAGTGTTAAGAGAACACCAATTGTATCTCAAGTTGAGCAAGTGCAATTTCTATCAAAATAAAATCCATTATTTGGGCCACATTGTCCCACTGGAGGATGGCCACATTTTCCCAGAGGATGTTTTCCAATTAGATACAACAACAAAGAATATTTCATAAGTTATATCATTTATGGGTCTAGCTGGCTATTATAGGACATTCATTGCAGGTTTCTCCAAGATTGCACACTTAATTACTTCATTACAAAACAAAGACATAAAATTCAAATGGACTACCAAGTGTGAATATAACTTCCAAAACTTGAAATATTTATTAACTAGTGCACCTATTTTAAATATTGCAATTCTAGATGTGGATTTTGTTGCGTGCACCGATGCATGTAAAGAAGGGCTTGGTGGTTTACTGACCCAAAATGGGCATGTAATTTGTTATGAGTCAATAAAACTTAAATAGCATGAAATAAATTATGCTACCCATGATTTGGAACTTGCATCCATTGTTCATGCATTGAAAATGTGGAGACATTATCTCATGGGTGGAAAATTTGAGCTGAGAAAAAACCATATGGGTCTGAAATATTTGTTTGGATAACTGACATTGAATGCTAAACAAACTAGATGGATGGAATTTCTCAATGAATATGACTTTGGCATCAAGCATATTAAAGGGAATGAGAATAAAGTGGTTGATGCACTCAAAAGAAGGGTTCATGAAATGCACGCTACAACTATTAGTATGTACAATTTAGATTTAAAAGACATAACTTTAGAAGTCGTGACAACCAACCAACATTATGTGCAAATTAAAGAAAAAATACAATAGAGTCATGTAGAACATAAATATAAGGATTACAAAATGAAAGAGGATGGAATTCTCTTGTACATGAACAAAGTTTATGTTCCTAATTATCAAAAATTGAGAAATTTAATTTTAAAATAAATGCACAATGTGTCATATGCCAGACATCCAGTATATCAAAAAATGATTCAATCTATAAGAGACAAATATTATTGGCCCAGAATGAAGAAACATGTGGATGATTTTATTTCTATATGCATGGAATGTCAAAAGGTAAACGCTGAGAAAAGACATCTAGTAGGATTGTCATAGCCATTGCCCCTTCCTGAGTGGAAATGGGAGATTGTTACCATAGATTTAATTACCAAGTTTCCAAGAACAACATGGCAACATGATTCCATCATGGTAGTGGTGGACAAGATTGCAAAGGCTACGCATTTTATACTAGTGAAGATGACACATAAGACAACCAACATTGTAGAAATTTATGTGAATGAAATTGTTAGGCTACATGGTGTGCCTAAGGTAATCATATTTGACAGAGATACCACATTCACTTTCAATTTTTGGAAATGATTGTTTATAGGATTTGGAAAGAATTTGAATTTTAGCATAGTTTATCATGCAAAATGAGATGGGTATATGGAGAGGGTCAACCAAATAATTGAAGATATGTTAAGAATGTATGTAATGGAGAAACCTTCCAAGTGGGAAGACTACCTTCATTTGGTTGATTTTTCTTATCAAAATGGGTATCAAACATCATTGAAGATGAGCTTGTTTGAAGCCTTATATGGAATAAAATGCAACACACCAATGAGATGGAATAACCCAATAGACAAAGTCATTATTGGACCATAATTGTTGAGAGGAATGGAAGAGTATATGGTAAAAAAAATAGAATTTACAAACAGCACAAGATAGACAAAAAATATATGCATACAAGGGAAGAGCACCTGAGGAATTTAAAGTGGGAGAGCATGTGTTTATGAAAGTGAAGGAAAAAAAGAGTTCAATGAAATTAGGAAATTTCCCAAAGATGGAAGTGATACATTGTGGGCCATTTGAATTTCTAGAGAGGATAGGCCCAATTGCATACATGGTTGCATTGCTTGCATCCATGAGAGTTCGTAATGTGTTTCATGTGTCTTTATTAAATAAGTATGTGTCTAATCCTAACCATGTGATTGATTGGACTCTGATATAGGTGGAGCACAAAGTAGACTTTCGGGTGGATATGGTATGCATACTAGACCAGAAAGTCAAAGGGCTCATGAACCGATCCATCAACCTGGTAAAGGTTCAATGGACCTACTATGGTCTCAAAGACACCACATGGTAGCATGAAGAGGACATGTGGGAAGAGTACCTACAATGTTTCTCAAATTATGAGGGAATTTGAATGTACATTTGTACATATGTGTACAAAGACTCCATTTTGTTGAAGATGGATTTCTTGGAGCCACAACTTTAATAATTCATATTCGACCTATGGTGGAGCCTTGGGAGGGAAGTGGGGCGACCTGAGATACTGTGATGCAGAGAAGGGGGTACACTTCCTTGGGTTGTGTGAGTTGAGGAGAACAAGAGATTATTGGTTGGAATTGCTACATGAATCATTAAACTGTGAAATTATCAAGTATTGTGAAGTAATAATGTATGTACGTATACATGTACACATGTATGGTGATGTAAATCGAGGACAATGAAAATTGTAGGGGGAGGGGATCATGACAACCCAATTTTGATCCCTAATGTAGCATTGTATAATTGTAAATATTACTAATGGTCATCGACCAAGCTATGTAATATATAAACATTATACACACAAAATAACAAAATGAAATACACCCATGACAATAGACGAGTAAGGACCAGAGTAATTGGGGGATATTATTTCACAAGAGAGGGGGCTTAATGGGATTTTTGAGGAGTTTTCATATGCATTTAGTCTTAATCCATATTCATTAATTAATTCATCATTTATACATTTATCCCTTTGACTTATTAAGCACTCAAATAATTGAATTCATGTAAGAGGTTGAGCGAGGAAGTCGACCCACTCAGTTATGACAACAGGGGTTGAGTGTAATCATATTTTGGGGAAAAGTAATAGTCAAATAAGAATGGGAAAAGAGGAAATTTGAGGAGGAAAAGAAAACAATTCTACAATTAGAAAGAAGGGATGAAAACCAAAGATGAGTGTGGGAAAAGAGTGGTCAACCATAGTGGGTATTGGAGACATCTTATTGAATATATAAATTATGTTGAGAATGAGACTATTATGTGAGAGAGAGATTTTCTGTTGAGAAAATTACCCAAGAGAAAGTGAGCTTAGTATGTGAGAACTCCTACTACAACTAGATTTTCTTGAGCCCTTGGTAGAGAGATTCCTAGACGATCTATATTAGAGCCCTAGAGGGGGTGGGGATTGTCTAAGGGAATACGATGCATAGAAGGAAATATCATCCCTTATGTTGTGCATACCAATCGAGAGGAGAGATTGGTGGTTGGAATTTCTATAGGATCCGTTTCATTTTTATTTTAGTGGGCTTTGAGATATTACAGTGGACTGTAGATACTCATAGAAGCTTGTCTGTCCTTGTGGATTCATAGCTCCAGCTTAGGGGTGAGTTTTTGCTGAGAGAACTGGAGTAGTAGAGTTTATGGTTGGGTGGAACGTCCTTTGTCAATCAAGGATGATTTTAGGGGCTAAATTTCACTCATGGGTTAATTTTCCACGGTTTTTCCAAAAACAAGATTCCCTATTTTGAAAATGATTCGCCCAAATTCTATATGATAAAATCATTTTACCTTAAAAATCGCCAAAATTTTATAAAAACTATATAATATACTTAGAAATTTGAATATTTTTACAAAAATATCGCCAAACATTGATAGTTGACATATGAAGGATTAGTAAGATTCGCCAAGGTTCCTACATTTTAAAATAAATTTCCATCCTTAAAATCATCTTTGCTTTGTTTAGATTCAGTTGTGTAAATCATTTTGAAAAGACAAAGGATTTAATCATTGTGTTATTTAAAGTTTTAATGCTATGATTGAATGTTGCATTTACTCTATATTTTGTATATATGAATACTATTGTATGTGTTTAATTGTTGTTTTGCATGCTTAAATCAATTGCGTTCATGAGAGTAATTATTAATGATATTTTCATGAGTGTGTATCTCACACTATTAATATTTCCGCATTTAAATCAAATGATAGTCAATTTCATAGTAATGTGGCCCAACCATAATAGTATCAAAGAATGGTATCAGAATGGTAAGTTGGGTATGTTACATAATGGTATCAGAGAAACTGTGTGTTGTAGTGTGCCTTAGTGAGTACCTAGGGACATCACACTTAATATACTTTGATATATACAAAACCAAAATTATTTCCTTCAATTGTCAAATCCACTTAAAGTTCTCTTCATAGAATAACATATTCTTAGTAGAATACTTCTATTTAGACAAAATGAAAATCATTTTCTTAAAGTATCAAATCCATATATAATCTTCTTTACTCAATCTAAATACTTTTGTACCATAACATAGTTGAAATAACCTAGTAACAACATACATATTTTCTTTCAAGATATCAAACTTATTTGAAAAAATTTAAGTCTAACCAAAAAATACCACAAAAGAAACAAATACCAACTCAATGCTCCCTTAAATTGAGTTGGGTTTTTTATAGTTGTTAGACCTCATCTCATTTTGGGAGTTCCACTCACAAGAATGGGCCCTTTGAAGGAATCTTAACCTGCGCCATACCAAAGATGTAT
>ML787040.1:501985-513013 GCA_009831015.1 Picea engelmannii
CTATGATTGAATGTTGCATTTACTCTATATTTTGTATATATGAATACTATTGTATGTGTTTAATTGTTGTTGTGCATGCTTAAATCAATTGCGTTCATGAGGGTAATTATTAATGATATTTTCATGAGTGTGTATCTCACACTATTAATGTTTCCACATTTAAATCAAATGATAGTCAATTTCATAGTAACGTGGCCCAACCATAATAGTATCAAAGAATGGTATCAGAATGGTAAGTTGGGCATGTTACATAATGGTATCAGAGAAACTTTGTGTGGTAGTGTGCCTTACTGAGTACCTAGGGACATCACACTTAATATACTTTGATATATACAAAACCAAAATTATTTCCTTCAATTGTCAAATCCACTTAGAGTTCTCTTCATAGAATAACATATTCTTTGTAGAATACTTCCATTTAGACAAAATGAAAATCATTTTCCTAAATTATCAAATCCATATATAATCTTCTTTACTCAATCTAAATACTTTTGTACCATAACATAGTTGAAACAACCTAGTAACAACATACATATTTTCTTTCAAGATATCAAACTTATCTGAAAAACTTTAGATCTAACAAAAAACTACCACAAAATAAACAAATACCAACTCAATGCTCCCTTAAATTGAGTTGGGTTTTTTATAGTTGTTAGACCTCATCTCATTTTGGGAGTTCCACTCACAAGAATGGGCCCTTTGAAGGAATCTTAACCTACACCATACCAAAGATGTATCCATAAGAATTAGTTTTTCACCTTGATCACAACTCATAACTACAACAAATGATGGGTCATCTACCTAAAGTTAATATAGTACATTTAATAACATATAAAAGTATCTTGTGCATCCAAAATGATAAAAAATGATGAATTAGAAAACATTCTAAATTGACCATTCACGAAATGATACATTGGAGCATTTAGTCAAGGATTAAGATAAATTGAATGTTGATATTTCAAAATGAAATCCCATTAGAGCTTTGGTATGAGGATGAAGATAAATTGAATGTTGGAAAAATATAAATGAAATCTCATAAAAGCTTATACCAAATATGTACCAAACATATTTTGGATCCTGATAAAAAGCATGCAAACAAAGCAGACTTGCAAGCCTACCTTAGTATGGTTAGATAAAATGACAAGGGCATACCAAGGTGACATTTTTTTCATATTTAAATTAATCCAATTTTCAAATATATAAATCCCAAATTTTGAAACTTTACCCAGAAAAATAATTAAAAAAAAAAAACTTGACATAAATACAATATATATATATATATATAACCCAATTTTTGAAACGGAATTAAACAAAAAATACTTGCAATAAATACAATTCAAACTAGATTTTCAGAGTGGGTTGGAGATTTTTAAAATGCGTTAGAGATTATAAAATATACAGAAAAAATATATTGGTGGGAGTGATAATAGAGAAAACATGATATGTTTTCTCTATTATTTCCCCAACCCCACCCTCATATTAAGTGTATATGTTTTTTTAGTCATTTCTCTCACCCCACCCTTATAATAAGTGTATATGTTGTTTCTGTTATTTCTCCCACCCCACCCTCATATTAAGTGTATATGTTTTCTCTATTATTTCTCCCACCTCCACCTTCACATATTAAGTAGATTAAAGTGTTATTAAAAAGCAGTGAAGGAGCATTTGGCTCTCTAAAATATTGAGAAACAATACAAAAACTACACAAAATCTTGAAATTGTTTGACACTAATAAACCAAAACCCTATACAGAGAACACCTTGCTGAATGGAATCAATTGAAAGTATGCTATGTTCTGTATTACATTACCTGGAAGTTTCAGCATTCTGACTACTGGTGGGATTTCCCATTTGAATCTCCGAAGTGTAAGTTGAAGAAGATTGGTAAGAAGAAGATCCCTGCAGAGGTGTGTCAATAGGCAAGGGGAATGGAGGAGTGGTAATGTCAACGTCTCCTTCTAGCATTTGGACGACTTTGCTCATCGAGGGACAACGAGATTCCTTGAAATGAATGCACCAAATTCCAACTAAACTCAACCTTTTGGCTATGCCTTGGTCTTCATGTGACATGATCCCTTTTCTTAAATTTCCAAACTCACCCTTTTCCACTTGCTTAAAAGCCCACTCTGCATAGAAGAATTGGCTTGATCTACTCTCCAGATGGTCAAAATAAATGTTTTCCTTCCCCCAACCATCTCCATAACTAATATACCATAGCTATAAACATCAGATTTATCAGTGACAACTCCATACATCCTTGACCACATCTCTGGAGCAGCTTAACCTAGTGTTCCTCTATCAACCATACAATATTAATGTTACTCAATCATGTATAAGTAACCAGTATACTATGGAAACCATATCATTACTGAAACATAAGAGTGTTTCTCACTCAGTCAATGAACCAATAAAGCCATATCACAATATCCATACCAAGAATTCCTTAAGCATTCACCATACCATAATAAAGAGTATCCATCAAAACAATCATGTAATGATACCATAAATTCTATGGCAGATCTGAGCCTATAGAATGTAGATCTGTAACTTGCTTCAGACTTCCAGAACCTAGCACCAACTCACACTCAAGTCTCCATGACTTTCTCCAACTGTAAGCGCTCTGATATCCTTCAACCCACGTGTGTATGTGCCCTGTCTCACTGTAGCCCGCATATGTACACACTCTAGCTCACTGCAGTCCGCGTGCTCCTTCAGAAACTATTGTTTCTGAACTTCTGAAACTTTCACCATAAAGATCTCAGACTTACAGAGACTTCGATGTGTCCATGATAACTTGCAATAACCCTCTTACTCAGAATAGATCTTCAATGTATGCTCAAGAGAAATGTCTTTACAAGAGACCCTTGACTCTTGTTTATACTCTCCAAGTAGCTTCCTTAGAAGCATCCACTAGGTCACTTTGTCCACATATCCACTTTATCCACATAACCATTTGTCCACATAGCCACCTTTATCTAACTTTGTCTACTTAGCCACTTTTTTCACATAGACACTTGTCCACTCAACCTCCTTTCCTTATTAGGGTTAACCCACTTATAACCACTTTCCATAATTAGAAATTTCTCCATTAACTTTATTATTCAAATAATCCGCTTTGACTTCATAACTTCACTTTATTATTTAAATATTTTCCTTAAACACTTTGACTTCTTTGACCTTCTGGGGCTTCTAGCCAACATATGAGGGTCCTCCAACTTCACAAGGCCATAACTCTCAAACCGTGAGGAGTTATGTGATGTTCCACATACCACCAAAAATGGCATGACAAGCACTATCCATGTAGGATAGTTTCACTGACAAATTCATTGATCTTGATCTCATTATTCCACAATTAATCATGGGTTTTCTAACCATACTTCTAGGATAACTCAACTACAAAGTGTTTTCTCGTGAGGACTTTCACCATAAGGGGACCACTTTGGAGTTCATCCATTTGTACTTCCTATCAACCATGACAAGATAATAATGATTCATCTTTACATCAATCCAACTGGAATAACCCATGACAATACATCACTATGAAATTGTCCCTTTGTCATTGATTCTATGCATGACCACATGATCCAATGATCAATACATTAATGCATCCATCCATATATGCATCATATATCAATGAAAACACATCGATCTATATTCATCTATTTATGAAATCATTTATACATCATATATCAATCAAAACACATTGATCCATCTTCATCTATGCATGACTTCATTTATCAATGAATTCACTTGAAATCCATTCATTTACAACAGTGATAATAGATACTTCATCAATATACTATGACAACATGATATAACAACCCCCACGCGAAAAAGGAATGGAATGATGGAAAACTTCGCGCAAATCCTTCGACGACTGCCCACAGGAGAAGCATCTTCATCAAGCGACCATGCAACCCTCCTCAATGTACAAGCAAATTTTGATATTCCATTATTTGAAGGACTGATAGATGCAGATGTTGTAGATAAATGGTTGAATTGGCTCGAAGGGTATTTTTCGGTCCACAATTTTTCCGATAGGGAAAATATCACTTTTTCACTCCTCAAGACCATTCTCCATGTTAAAGACTGGTGGGATACTTACTCTGAGAAAAGGTTCATGGAGGAATCTACAATGTTTGTGGTGGCACCTACATGGGATTCATTTCAGGACTCCATTAAAGAACAATACTACCCTGTTGGAAGCTATGAGGACCAGTACACCAGATGGACCACCCTACCTCAAGAAAGGGACTAGACAATAGCATATTTCACCAATATTTTCCATACCCTATGCACCAAATTGGGTATCAAAGACTCTGAGCTTGATTTGGTGCTCAAATACCACATATCTTTGCATAGGTACATTAAAAAAAATAGAGTTTATGGACATTGTCTCATTGGGTGTGTCTTATAGATACATTGTCAAGATCAAGCAGAAATTTAAGCAGAAAAGGAGAGAGTTTGGATCTGCAAACCCCTCACAACCGAAGCAGGGAAAAGGAAACCCCAACCCACACAACAAGGGACCAAGTCGAGATGTTCTCCCTCAAGAAAACTAGTCCAAGCCACAACACAAGATGGGAAATGAGAGGATGAAGAAGGACACGAGAAAATGATGCGAGTACCATAAAATCCCTTGGCACAACATTGAAGAATGCCACTCCAAGCAGTCCCTCATGGTCAAACTGAAGACTTCCAAGTCAGAGGATGATTCTGATTCCGAATCAAATCCTGAAGGAGGGAAGAGGATTATCGATGTTGAAACTAGTGCAACTATCTCTACCACCAAAGTCCGTCCAAGCAAACCAAAAGAACTAGAGGAAGGGGAACACCTCTTTCACTCAGAGATGTGGGTAAAGGGGGCTTCACTTCGTTTCATTTTCGATAGCGGTAGTCAGAAGAACCTGATTTCAGTAGAGGTCATCAAGAAGCTGGACCTACCAACGACACTGCACCTGCAACCCTACACCATCGGTTGGCTTCACCAAGGAAGAGATCTATGTGTCAGCCAACAATGTTGTCTTCCCTATGGCATCAAGCCTTTCAAGGATGAGGTATTGTGTGATATTTCTCCCCTTGAAGTTTGTGATGTTCTTTTAGGAAAACCATATTTGTGGAAGCTTCATGCTATGTGTGTTTCTAGACCCTACAGTGTTATTATTACTTTGGGTAGACAATTGTACATTATACTAGAGGTAGCGCCACGTACTGCTATTTCTTTAATCTCTGCTAAGAAATGCAGTAAGGTCATATCACAGACCGGGAAGTTCATATTCTTTGTGATCCATGCTCACAGTAATAAGAAGGTCACCACCACATCCATGGCCTCTACACAGAGCCTCTCTTTGCAGCAAAAGCAAGTGGATAGGATCGTGGAAAAATACAGAGACATATTCTCCTCACCTATAGGGGTATTGACACGCTGCCAAGTCAAGCATCCAACTGATCTGACCCCCGATGCACCTCTACCAAATGGACCATTCTATTGTTGCTCGTTGATGGAAAATGACAAAATCAAGCATTAGAACCGAGAGCTTCTTCAAAAGGGGCACATCAGACCTAGCTCCTCCCCTTGTGGAATCCCGAATGTAGTAGTGCAAAAGAAGGATGTGACTTGGTGACTCTACATTGATTACAGAGCCTTAAACAAAATCACAGTTAGGAACCAGTGGCCCATTCCCAGGATTGATGACCTTCTTGACCAACTCAAGGGGGAAAAGTTATTCAACAAGATTGACCTAAAGTATTTCTACCACCAAGTTCCTGCCAAACCAACCGATGTATGGAATACAACCTCCAAATCTAAATAAGGTCTCTTCTAATGGCTAGTCATGCCCTTTGGATTAACAAATGAACAAACCATTTTCATGAGGTTTATGGATGATGTATTGAGACCCTTCACCAAATCTTTTGTGGTGGTATATTTGGATGACATGCTCATCTTCATCAGAATGTGGGAGGAGCACATGCATCATATTCAATAGGTTTTGAGCACTATGTGGTAGCACATGCTATATGCCAACTTGGAAAAATTATCTTTTAGAATGAAAAGGGTCCAATACTTAGGCTACATTGTTGATGAGCATGGGGTACATGTTGATCCAGCTAAGATCCAAGTCACTTGTGACTGGATAGCCCTGACCACATTGATTGAGCTTTGGACTTTCTTGGGACTAGCCAAATTCTATCAACGGTTCATGTTGGGATTCTCCCATATTGCATGGGACCTCATCCGGGTGACCAAGGTTGATGTTAGGGCCAAGTTAATGTGGGGGAAGGAGAATAAATGAGCATTCGATGATATGAAGCATCACTTATTCTCAGCTCCAATACTCTCCTTTCCCGATCTGCAACAACCATTCGAGATTGAGATTGATGCATATGACTATGTTGTGGGCACAGTTCTCACTCAGCACGGGAATTCGGTGGCATACCATAGTGAGACACTCTCTGATATTGTCCAGAAATACCCCAACTATGACAAGGAAATGTATTCCATTGTACAAGCCTGTCGTCAATGGAAACATTACATTCTAGGAAAAGAGATGATCATACACATTGATCACAATCCTATGCAGTTCATATAGACACAAGGGAAATTGCAGAACAAATTCCATCAGAATTGGTCCACCTACTTGGAGCAGTTTCATCTCAACATCAAGTATAAGACATGTATCTCCAATCGTTTTGTTGATTTCCTTAGTCGACCTCTTGTGGATGCACTCACCACTGTGCTCTATTCCTGTGGACATGAAGCATCTGAGTGGCCCCAACTTTATCAACAAGATTTGGACTTCACCACCACCTATCAACTCTTGGGTACAGGTGCAACTGTCACCAATTTTCACTTTAAGGATGAAATCTTATGCTACCTGGGCCATCTCTGTGTTCCTAGAGGCAAGCATGCAAAGATGATTTAAGAAGCCCATTACAGTCGGGTGGTAGGACATTTTGGCATGGAGAAAACTGTGGTCGTTCTTCAGAAACATTTTTATTGGCCAAAATCTCGATAGGATGTCAACAATTATATCATATATTGCACTGCCTATGCCATTTACAAGCCAACCATCAAGAAGCAAGACTTATACACCCCTCTTCCTATTCCAAATAAGCCTTGGGAATCTATCTCAATGGACTACATGTCTACCTTGTCGTCCACCAAACAAGGAAATGACTACGTATTTGTGGTCGTTGATTGGTTTTCGAAGATGGCCATCCTCACAACCTGGAAAAAGAATATCACAGCAGCAGATACTGCCAATCTCTTCTTCGAACGAGTGTGGGTCCACTTTGGGATACTATAGACCATCATCTCCGACCGGGACAACAGGTTCCTCAATACATTTTGGTCAAGTATCTGGTCTTTATTGGACACCAAGCTCACACAATCTACTACTTTCCACCCCCAAATCGACAACCAAACATAGGTCATCAATCGAATGATTATGCACATACCACGCATGTACAATTCTAAGCATCCACGTACATGGGAAGAGAGTCTCCCCTATGTTTAACATAGTTACAACAAGGCTCTCGATATCTCCACCAACCATAGCCCATTTCAGGTGGGTCTAGGATTCCAACTGTTGTTCCTAAAGTATGCACCTGACTGTTGAAGGGAAAAGCTAGGCCACCTCAAGTTTTGGGATGATTATTCTTTTGATAATTTGATTTTTTGGGTCAGTTAGAGGGTTGGTATTACCAAGACAGGAGCATGGTTGGGTTGGCAAGATGATATGGATGAGGGTCCTCCTTGGCTAGTGGCACACTAATGACATACAAGTGAAATAATAGAAAACAAAGGGAAACAACCAATTACTCAATGAATAATTTGTTGCAAGAAGTTCAATACTTAAAATATCATTTCAAGACATTAAACATGTATCAAAAACACAATCGCTCCCACAGGCTGAAATAAAAACAAATATTTACCAGCCATTAGTTGTTTTCACATGTTTCATATCAATAAAGACGAGTTATACAATAGCCGAAGGAAATGAAATGTACTTTGCACAAATCAAAAACTGCATTCAAGATAAGATAAAAGCATATGAAGATTTGAACGAAACATTGTCATCAAGAGTATACTCACCAGGTAGAGAGCTTTAATCCATGCATAGAATGGCTCCAACCAGTCTGAAGTATTTCTATCCTTTCCCAAAAATCCAACCTTCAAAACATACAAAAACTACATATTTATCAGAGTTCCAGAGGCTCTTGTCCCTCTATGAATGAGACTTAACTCTACATTAAAAATTGTAGAACAAATTATTAACTTGACTAAAACACTGCTAGAGTACAAAAATGTCTACTTCACACTTGACTTAATAAAAAAAGTGGTTCTTATACTTCACACCACTCTGACTCCCGCAATCCACCACAAGATTCCATGTATTTCTCCAACAATACCATGGTTTCGATTGCGGGACTGCTCAAGGATGTTAACGTTCGATCAAATTCCGTCCCCACAATCAAGTGTGGCCGTCGATCTATTGGCATGTTTTATAGGCCGCGTATGCTTGTCATTGATGGCAAGTACAACAACGATGATCAGCAGCACAGTGATAATCGGGGAGGAGCAACAACAATGATCGTTGGATCAACAATTCAGAATTCCCGATGGCTGTCATATCTCAATGTAGACAAGAAGAGCACAAAGATATGGAGGATAGATATCGGGAATTAGATCCGAGCACGAGGACCGACCATCGTAGGATCCAAGAGAATCTGCATGATCTTTAAAAGTGCAAGGTGAAGCGAGTTTGTGAATCGGAGTTTCGCGAATCGCGACTTGGAGAGGCAAGAAACAATACCACAAGACTGTCGAAATCGCGATATGTGAAATCGCGATATGATCTGAGCCATTGACTCAAGATCACATCTAGACCGTCGATCGGATTCACGTCAGCAAACCATGTCAACTAAGAACATGTGGCACAACCAGGCAATGACAAGTGTCAAACTGATTCGACATTTTAGGCACATGTAAGTCACGAATCAGAGTGACATGTGGCAGTTATTTGACACGTGTCAATCCATGTGTGATGTCAGCAAGCTTACATCACTTTGGGGTTTCCCGACTCACAACTTGGAGAGTCAAGAAACAATGCCACAGGAATGCCAAACTCGCAATATGCGAGATCACGATAAAATCTTGACCGTTGATCCAAGAGGGACATGTGGCAGAAGATCAGAGCATGTCAAAGACTCCATTTCGGGGTTTCGTGTATCATGACTTGGAGTTATGAGAATCTCCATCTAAGAACTCGCGAGATGCGATATCGCGAGTTAATCGCAACCGTCAGATCAAGGTGTGATCTGGACCGTCGATCCAACTTTATTTTGGAATATCGCCTATCGCAAGTTGGAGTGACAAGAACCTCCATTGAAGAACTCGTGAGATGCAAAATCATGAGTCAATTGCAGCCGTCAAATCAAGATCAGATCTGAACTGTCAAATCATAGGACAACTGGCAAGCAATTGGAATTTCGCTGACTTGGGGTCAACGGAGCATAGTGTGGAAACTCATGAAATATGAAGCGCCTTTTTGGCACAGTCTATGATCACTGTTGGTGGTCACGAGAAGGGAAGGAGTCAGTCCAGATAAGCTCCATTTCGGGGTTTTAGAGATAACGACTTGGAGAGTCGATATGCCTCATCTCCAGATTCACGAAATGTGAAATCATGAAAGCGTTTTATGCATAAGGTTGTGGTCGCATCCCTTGGTCACATCAACGAGAGATGGAGGAAAGAGCTAGAGCAACCAAGCTCCTTTTTGGGGATCACAACTGGGAGTGTCGAGACACATGGTCACACTAATGTCAAATTGTCGAATGCCGAAATGACAAAATAAATGCAAGATCCCATGGAGCAAGTCCAACGGTGCAGGTGAATTTGAACAAGATCGGAGGGCTATTGTAGCACGACACAATGTAACTGCCAGAAACCACTAATGGATTCTACCAGAGGACTCAAAGACACTTCGAGGTGATTGACAGAGGAGGTGAAGAGTCTCTGGGAATATTCAAAAGGGATGCAAATGTTCGTGGAGGTGATTGACAGTTGAATGAGCATTGAGGCCTGTAACTGGAACAGAGAAGGTGAGCTCGACTTTCACAGAGAAGATGAAGAGTCTCAAACTGCCAGAGAGGCTGAGGAATCTGAATATAACATACAATGATGTTGAATGAGTGGAAACGACCAGAGAAGCTGAAGAGTCACGATGATGATTAGACAGAGCACTCGAGATATGGAGGAATTTGGCACAAAGTGAGCATGTAGAGGCATTGCGAATATTGCATGCACAAAGACAACAAAGACTATAAGAATGCGGAACAAAGAAGAGATTGGGGGTTGTCACTGTGGAGGAGAATTCAGGGGTGTGCAAGGAGGCAGAGCACAGGAGAAGAAATGCATGGTAGAGGATTGTTGCATTGAAAGGATATTGTGCATAGAGCATAAAAGGAAGAAGAACAGGATGTGCAAGGGGTGTGCAGAAGACATTGATGTAGACAGGGCATAGCAGTGTAATAGAACAACGACAAGGCTGGTAAGCCATTGGATAACTTTATATCACTGTAATAAGTTTTAGTAACAACAAATTTATAATTGAGGGTGGTTGGGAGGTGCTAGGGAGGACTGGTGTCCTTATAGGTTCAAGTGGGTGCTTGAACACAGGGAGTTGGTGCTTCCTTCTAGTTGGTGCTAGAGAAATCAGGGAGTTGGTGCTTCCTTCTAGTGGGTGCTAGAGAAAACAAAGAGTTGGTGCTCTCAGCAAGTAGCAGCTTGCAAAACTGAGGTTGTAGCCTCATTATGAGTTGGTTCTCATATGTATGATAATGTAAAGAATGTAACTATTACTTATCATATAAAGAAAAATAGGTTTTTACCCTATAAGGGTTTCCTCGGGAAATATCTGTCTCTGTGTTTCTCATATATGTGACTGATGTCAAATGTGCCTTTGTTTATTTCCCTGCATTATTGTCATCATCATTGAATGCCTTGTAAAGTTTTTTAAAAGAAGCA
>ML787040.1:517020-560583 GCA_009831015.1 Picea engelmannii
GACTCAGACACTCAGACAGACTCAAATCAGCAGTCAACTACAAATTCCTCCTCCAGAATCATTCAAAAGAATCATCCTGCAAGTCAGATAATTGGAGAAAAAGACAAAGGTGTACAAACTAGGAGAAAGCTAATCAAAACCACTGAACAATCTCATATAGCTCTCATATCCATGCTGGAACCCAAGAATTTCAATGAAGCCATCATGGATGATGATTGGATTAGAGTAATGAATGAAGAGCTTGATCAAATTGAAAAGAACAATACTTGGGAGCTTGTCCCTAGACCTGAAGATAAGAATGTAATAGGTTCCAAATGGATCTTTAAGAATAAGTTGAATGAGCAAGGACAAGTTATCAGGAAAAAAGTGAGGTTAGTCTGTAAAGGCTATGTTCAAATAGAAGGACTGGATTTTGATGAAACATTTGTGCCCGTAGCAAGATTAGAAGCTATCAGAATGTTTATTGCCTATGCTTGTCTTAAAAGGTTTAAAGTCTACCAAATGGATGTCAAGTCAGCCTTTCTAAATGGATATTTAAGTGAAGAAGTCTATATGGAACAACCAAAGGGTTTCAAACTGTCTGATAACCCTGACTTAGTATGCAAGTTGAAGAAATCTTTATATGGTTTAAAACAAGCCCCTCAAGCCTGGTATCACAGACTGGATATGTATCTCAAAGACAAAGGGTTCAAGAGAGGAACAACTGACAACAATCTGTATATTAAAACAAAGGATAATGATTTGCTCATTGTATTGGTCTATGTAGATGACATTATCTTTTGATGTAATAAGGGTTCATTGGTACAATGGTTTCCTTATGCCATGGAGTCTGAATTTGAAATGTCTATGATAGGAGAACTGTCATTTTTTCTTGGTCTGCAAATTACTTAGAGGTTCGAAGGGATGTTCATTTCTCAAGAAAAATATCTAAGAGAAATGATGAAAAAGTTTCAGATGGAAGATTCTAAACCTGTGGGTACACCTATGGTAACTGGATGCAAATTAAGCAAGGATGATGGTTCACCTGATGTTGATCAAAGGTCATATCGATCAATGATAAGCAACCTGTTGTACATCACAACATCTCGCCCAGACATAATGCATGTTGTAGGAATGGTAGGAAGATATCAGGTTGCACCTAAACAAAGTCATTTGCAAGCTATCAAAGGGATATTCAGGTATTTGAAAGAAACAATAACTTATGGTCTGTGGTATCCCAAAATCAAAATCTTTAGTTGACTGCTTATTCAGATGCAGATTGGGCAAACTGTGTTGATGACAGAAAAAGCACCAGTGGAGGAGCATTCTTCTTGGGTGACTCCTTAGTAGCCTGGCTTAGTAAAAAGAAAGGTTCCATTTCTTTATCAACCACAGAGGCAGAGTACATTGATGCTGCTACCTGTTGCACTTAGGTATTATGGATTATTCAGACACTTGCAGATTTGGAGGTAAAATACACTGCACCGATCCCATTTCATTTTGATAACACTAGTTCCATCAGTGTGTCTAAAAATCCTATCCTCCACTCCAAGACCAAGCATACTCCCATAAAATATCATTTTCTGAGAGAGCAGGTCACCAATCAGATTGTTCAGGTCCATTGCATTCCCACCACAGAACAAATTGCAGAAATCTTTACTAAACATCTAGCCAAGACACCATTTGAATATCTTAGACAAAAGATGGGGTCATCTCGTCTCACATCTAAGAGAGCCCATCATGTTAGGGGGAGTCCTATATCGGTTTCATATATGATACCTCCTAAAATTAATAAAATAGCTTAGGGGGAGCATGTTTTCTTTGACATTGATGTCAAAGGGAGAGAAAAGAATATGGGTGGCTTTGTTGCCATCAATGCCAAAGGGGGAGATTGTTGGCATGTTTTACAGGCCATGTATGCTTGTCATTGATGGAAAGTATATCAGCTATGATCAGCAGCGCAGTGATAATTGGGGAGGAGCAGCAACAATGATCGTTGGATCAACAATTCAGAATTCTCGATGGTTGTCAGATCTCAATGTAGACAAGAAGATCTTGCCGATATGGAGGATAGATCTCGGGTGTTAGATCCGAGCGTGAGGACTGACCATCGTAAGATCTAGGAGAATCTACACGATCTTTAAAAGTGCAAGGTGAAGCGACTTCGCGAATCGGAGTTTCATGAATCGCGACTTGGAGAGGCAAGAAACAATACCACAAGACTGCCAAAATCGCGATATACGAAATCACGATATGATATGAGTCGTTGAATCAAGATCATGTCTAGGCCGTCAATCCTACTCACATCAGCAAACCATGTCAGCTAAGAACACGTGGCACAACCATGCAATGACAAGTGTCAAATTGATTCGACATTTCAGGCACATGTAAGTCACGAATCAGAGTGACACATGGCAGTTATTGGACACGTGTCAATCCATGTGTGACGTCAGCAGGCTTACATCACTTCGGGGTTTCGCGACTCACAACTTGGAGAGTCAAGAAACAATACCACAAGAATGCCAAACTCGCGATATGCGAGATCACGATAAAATCTTAACCGTTGATCCAAGGGGGACATGTGGCAGAAGATCATATCATGTCAAAGACTCCATTTTGGGGTTTCACGTATCATGACTTGGAGTGATGAGAATCTCCATATAAGAACTCATGAGATGCGATATCGCGATTTAATCGCAGCCATCAGATCAAGGTGTGATCTGGACCAACGATCCAACTTTATTTCGGAATATCGCCTATCGCAAGTCGGAGTGACAAGAACCTCCATCGAAGAACTCACGAGATGCGAAATCACGAGTTAATCGCAGCCGTCAAATAAAGATCAGATATGAACTGTCAAATCATAGGACAAGTGGCAAGCAATTGGAATTTCATTGACTTGGGGTCAACGGAGCATGGTGTGGAAACTCACAAAATATGAAGCGCCTTTTTGGCACAGTCTATGATCACTGCTGGTGGTCACGAGAAGGGAAGGAGTCAGTCCAGATAAGCTCCATTTCGGGGTTTCAGAGATCATGAATTGGAGAGTCGATATGCCTCATCTCCAGATTCACGAAATGTGAAATCGTGAAAGCGTTTTATGCATAAGGTTGTGGTCGCATCCCTTGGTCACATCAGGGAGAGATGGAGGAAAGAGCTAGAGCAACCAAGCTCCTTTTCGGGGATCACAACTGGGAGTGTCGAGACACATGGTCACACTAATGTCAAATTGCCGAATGCCAAAATGCCAAAATAAATGCAAGATCCCATGGAGCCAATCCAACGGTGCAGGTGAATTTGAACAAGATCGGAGGGCTATTGTAGCACGACACAATGTAACTGCCAGAAACCACTAATGGATTCTACCAGAGGACTCAAAGACACTTCGAGGTGATTGACAGAGGAGGTGAAGAGTCTATGGGAATATTCAAAAGGGATGCAAATGTCCGTGGAGGTGATTGACAGCTGAATGAGCATTGAGGCCTGTAACTGGAACAGAGAAGGTGAGCTCGACTGTCACAGAGAAGACGAAGAGTCTCAAACTGCCAGAGAGGCTGAGGAATCTCAATATAACATACAATGATGTTGAATGAGTGGAAACGACCAGAGAAGCTGAAGAGTCACGATGATGATTAGACAGAGCACTCGAGATATGGAGGAATTTGGCGTGGAGTGAGCATGCAGAGGCATTGCGAATATTGCATGCACAAAGACAACGGATACTATAAGAATGTGGAACAAAGAAGAGATTGGGGGTTGTCGTTGTGGAGGAGAATTTAGGGGTGTGCAACGAGGCAAAGCACAGGAGTAGAAATGCATAGTAGAGTAATGTTGCATTGAAAGGATATGTCGCATAGAGCATAAAAGGCAGAAGAAAAGGAAGTGGAAGGGGTGTGCAGAAGACACTGATGTAGACAGAGTAGACTAGTGTAACAAAACAGCGACAAGGCTAGTAAGCCATTGAATAACTTTATATCGTTGTAATAAGTTTTAGTAACAATGAATTTATAATTGAGGTTGGTTGGGAGGTGCTAGGGAGGACTAGTGTCCCCAGAGGTTCAAGTGGGTGATTAAACATAGGGAGTTGGTGCTTCCTTCTAGTTGGCACTAGAGAAATCAGGGAGTTGGTGCTTCCTTCTAGTGGGTGCTAGAGAAAACAGAGAGTTGGTGCTCTCAACAAGTAGCAGCGTGCAAAACTGAGGTTGTAGTCTCATTATGAGTTGGTGCTCATATGTATGATAATGTAAAGAATGTAACTATTACTTATCATATAAAGAAAAAGATGTTTTTACCCTGTAAGGGTTTCCTCAGGAAATATCTGTCTCTGTGTTTCTCATATATGTGACTGATGTCGAATGTGCCTTTCTTTATTTCCCTACATTATTGTCATCATCATTGAATGCCTTGTAAAGTTTTTTAAAAGAAGAATAATTGTTTAAGCACGGTGACAACTCATTCACCCCCCCCTCTCAGTTGTTCAACACGATGTTGTCGCAATCTATGATCGGGGTGACCCAGCTAATTTAGCACCCCTACTAAAGTTCTATCCATATGCCATATTAGAACTCCCCTATCTGATTTAGCGATGGTGCCAATTTCTTAGATCTCGAGAGCTTTTGAACGCGGAGCATGAATATCTCCCAAAGTGACCTTTTCCTGAAGTGACGTGGAAGTCTCTCGTCACTTAGACACTTCGGAGTTCGGGATATTTTAGATGCAAAGTTTGTAAGACTCCCGAAGTAGTACGGGCCCTGTTGACGTGGCAGTCTCTCGTCGCTTCGGGACTTCGGCTCTTCGGGAATTCGGGATGTAATGCATGGAAATATTTCAGAGTAGTATGGACCCAGTTGATGTGGTAGTCTCTCGTCACTTCGGGACTTCAGGCTTCAGGATCTTGAAATGTAAATCATGGAAAACTCACGAAGTATTATGGCCCCGGTTGATGTGGAAGTCTCTCGTCACTTTGGGACTTCGGGATGTAATGCATGGAAATATCCCATAGTAGTATGGAACCAGTTGACATGGAAGTCTCTCATCACTTAGGGACTTCTGTTTGGTCATTAATACTTGCGTGACTTCGATGCTTTGAATGCACGAAAACCGTCAATCTGAACTGTACATGGGATATTCACCACTGAAAATTGAACCTGTCTGTTTTCTCGTATTTCAAGGATGAAATGGATTGCTCTAAATGTTGAATTTTGCTCATGGTTTTTCCCTGTGCATACAACATACTTGACCGACCTATTGTAATCTGAATTAAAGGAAAATGAGATGACAAGTAATTCGAACCAAATCACGATATGTGTTTATCCGTCAAGAAAAGAAGAAAAACCTTTGTGCAAAGAATCAATCAAATAAGCCAACAAGGAAAAACAAGTTATTGAAGAGATGGGAAACTGACTTTATCAACAAGAAGAGGAAAAATTTGATGAAGGGATAGGGAAATGAGAGAGGAAAGGTAGGGGTGCAAACCTAGGTTACAAAATCGGCTCTAACTAGGGATAACACTTCCCTACGAGGTGTTAAGAACAAAAGATCAGTTCCTTTGAATTTAATAAATTTTCCCCACCTCCCTTTTCTTACCTTTGTTCTGTCTTCCAGCGATGCATCTCTGAAAATTAACGTTGAAGCTAACCCCAATGCCTCTGTTGGGCTATGGAGTCTTTATTGAAACTCAAAACTATAGCTAAACCCCAGTGCCTTTGTTGGGCTATCGAGTCTTTATTCACACACAACTAACTAATCAAATGCAAAAACAAAAGGAAATCATCTATGGTACAAGAGGGACCTTCCCTCATCCTTACACAAAATAGTGTTTCAGGAAGCACCCATTTATTGGGCCTTCGAAGATCTCTATATTGTCGAGATTGTGAAAGATAAATGTGTTATTGTACAGAAACTAAAGCACCTTAAAAGGTCCAAACCAGAGGTTATCGAACTTACCGTGCTTGGACTTGTCATCCCTTTTGGAATCCCACCTTAAGACCAAGTCAGCTTCTTGAAATATCTCCTTCTTGGCTTTCTTGTCAAAGGTTGTTTTGATCTTTTTCTGGTATGCTTCGGTCCTTTGATCAAGTGCTTCTCTCTTTTTTTGAACCTCTATAATCTGAAAGATTCTCCTTTGGATGTTATTTGGCTCCTCAATATCTTCCTGCAAGAATTTTAGGACTGGTATACCAAGCGGGGTGGGAAAAATAACATCTGCACCATAGACAAGTTGAAAGGGAGAGGTTCCCAAGGACTTCTTGGTGTTGATTCTGTCGGCCCATAAAGCATACTTGAGCTTAGAGTCCCAGGATTTCTTGTTTTTGGTCAACAAATTCTTCATACTCTTGATGAGAGTTTTGTTTGATGACTCTGCCAGACCATTCCCCTGAGGGTAATAGGGTGTGGAATGTGTCAAGGAAATGTTATGACTGCCACATAAGTCGATCATGGCTTTGGACTTGAATGTTTGGGTGTTGTCTATTATAAACTTGTTGGGTAGCCGAATCTGGAAAAAATGTTGGTTTCCAGGAAATTCATGATCACCTTGTCAGTGGCATTCTTGGTGGGCACAACCTCGATCCACTTGGTGAAATAGTCAGTGGCAGTGAGAATCCACTCGTGTTGTCCACTAGAGGGTGGATTTATCTCTCCTATGAAGTCTAACCCCCATTGCTGAAATGGACCACTACTAGTGATAGGTTTTAGGGGTAGTGATAGTAAATTTTGTTTTCCTACAAATTTCTGACATTCATTGCAGGCCCTAACAATAATAAATATATTAGAGAAAAGGGTGGGCCAGTAGTACCCTTCCCTTAGGATCTTGAGAGTTGTGGCCTTCCAATGATGGTGTCCTCCACATACTCTTCTATGCATTTCTATTGTGACTTGTTTGGCTTCATTTTCATCAAGGAATTTTAATAGGATGCCAGCAAGATCCCTCCAATACAAGTTTTGGTTTGAGATGCATAATTTGATAGCCTTCAAGTTGAGGGACCTAGCCTTCGTCTTTTTCAGATTTGGTGGACATTCAAGATGCTGCAAAAAATAAATGATGTTTCTATACCAAGGTGAAGAGGAGTAATTTTCAAATACCTGCATGTTATCTTGTCCATGCCATATGATGGGTGCATCTGATTGGGTGAAGATTTGATGTAATTCTATCACCTTATAGTTTGATCCTGGTAACAACTTGGCAAGTCCTTGTCCCTTGATTATCTTGGTGGGTTTTATGTGTAGGTCATACTACAATAGTTTGGCAATCCACTTCCCTCTTTTCCCCTCACGGTCTGGCTAGACCATAATCTCTTTGAAACTACTGCAAGGAACAAAGGTTTTTATGCTAGACTGTAACATATATACCCTGAATTCCTTGAGTGCTTTGACCACACATAAGCTTGATTTTCTAATATATCATACTTCAGCTCAAAATCTCAAAGAGATTTTCTAAAAAGGTCTATGGGTTGTTCATGCCCTTCTCCATTTTTTTGCAGTAGTACAACAACAATGGTCTCCTCAGAAGCAAAAGAAAAAATGAAGAAATCCTTGATATAGTCAGGGCTGGATAATACAGGGGCTTCAACTAAATCCTTCTTGATCCTTTGGAATGCTGATTTTACCTCTAGCGACCATTTTATTACAACATATTTCTTCAACATGTTAGTGATAGGCTTTAGTATTTCGACAAAATTTGGCACAAAGCGCCTTATGAAGTTTATCTTGCCAATGAAATAC
The DNA here is from genome assembly GCA_009831015.1 of Picea engelmannii. Taxonomy (NCBI): domain Eukaryota; kingdom Viridiplantae; phylum Streptophyta; class Pinopsida; order Pinales; family Pinaceae; genus Picea; species Picea engelmannii. Next base: position 524,722 of record ML787040.1, read on the forward strand.
TGGATAGTCTTTTTATTTATGCGGATTTCGATCTCTTGAATGGCACTGAATTACTTTGGATCAATTTTTATACCTCCTGCTAATATGATTTGTCCCAGGAGCTTCCCTTGTGGCATCGAAAAGTGAGACTTCCTAGGATTCAGAGATATTCTGTATCTCCTGCATTTCTGGAAAACCTACTCCACATGTTGCAAATGTTCATCATTAGACTTGGAGAAAATGGTGATGTCATCCAAATATATAACCATAAATTTGTCTTTTTCCCCCACGAAAGTTGTTGGCGTGAATTTGGTCAGACCAGGGTCCTTCTTAGGTTACCAACAAAAGGCACTGTGTAGTCTAGAGAACTGGCATTTTCATCTCCTCTGAAGAGAAGAAGTCTCACCCAAAGCGCTGCTGAGACAGAGAGATAGGGAAGGGTAGGGAGAAGACTACAGAAGATCCATGGAATGTTTAGAACTTACTTCAGTCCTTGCGCAAGCAACGTTATCATATCAGAAACATCTAAATGCAAGAACCAAGCCTACTAGTATTGCGAACATCAATTAACCATAAGAACATCAATTGTAACTCATAAGATATACAGGAAGACTGAAAGGCATAAGAGACAATGTAGAGACACATCAGATTTGGAAATCTAACCCTTCCTTATATCATCATTAAAGACATTTCTTACATTACAGACTCAGTATTACATAGAAAGTGCATTCCAGACTCATGGATCTGGCCCTCGGCCACATAGTCTTGATTTCCCAGCCAGTAGGTCACATTCATTAAAGACTTTACTCTTCTTGATTTACAACAAAAACCTTGGACAAGGCTCACGGACATGACTCTGGTAGATGCTACTCAACCTAACAATATCAACTAATGACCAAAATGGATGAGCAAACTCATCATCTGATTGAACCGACCTATACAACAATCCATCAATCCCAAAAACCCGACAACAACAAACCTTTTACAATTATATTATGTCCTATATATAGCTAGGTTATGACTTTTTGTTCTTCTTGCACATCTTCTTGTTCTGTTGCAACTGTCTGTTGTTTGGTTGGTGTTGCGTTGGCTTCTGCAATTGTTTTATGTTGTTCTTCCTATCCACCTCTGATGGAGGTTGCATGAACAACACTTGAGTAGTTCTTTTCTCAAAAACAAAGGGCCCAACAGGCTCTGACCACAACCCTTGACTCATCCTCGAGTCAACCACTTGGTTCCTTCACATTCTCCGGTAGAAACTGTTGCTTTCCCTTATCCGGCTTTTACTCTCCTTTGAGATATTCTATTTGTGTGTTTTCTTCCTTCACTTCTTCAAATGAAGGGCCCAATTCTGGAACGAGCTCTAATTCTCTGTGCTTTACTCTGTGAAAGCTTTCAACTTTTTCCTGCCATTTTCGAGCAAGGAGTGATGCTTCAACCAGGAATTGTTGGGTCATTTATTTGTTGTCTTCCTTTGGTTTGGCTGCGACCAATGAGTTCCATTCGGATTCAGTTGTTGCATCGACTTGGTGCATCTGTATATAGGTGGTTTGAATCACCAGTCGAAATTCACACAGTTCTCTCTTGGCTACAGACTATGCTTCGTAGAGGGAATTTAGTTTGTTATCGGCCTGCTGAATTTGGTCAAACTTTTGTTGCTGCTCCATGGGGTCCATTATGAACACAACTTCCTCGTTGAGCACTAGGATCTTTGTGCACACTTCTTCCAAGACTTGATTTCATCGAGTGATGATACCCATCCAATCATTGACTTCCTTAAAGATCCTGGTGCAGTCTGCAGTCTGTTTGTGTAGTGTCTCTCAGGCATTGTTACCTTGCGATATTATCCTCTTCATTTGTTCCTGCAGCTGCCGAGGCTATTGTTCTGCTTCTTGATGGACTTGTTGTAACTTTGCTTGTATCTTCTCTGTGCATGTCACGAGTTGTTTCCATGCCATTTGCATCAGCTCAATTTTTTGTTGTGGTTATGTTATCTTGCTGTCTTCTAGAAAGTCGGGTGCAACCTTCCAGATCTCGGGCCAGGCTTATACAAGTTTTTCTTGGACCTTTTCTAGTTTGCGCTGAGCTAGGATCCTGTCACATTTTTCCTCTGTTCTACATGCTTTTTCAACTATCTGTTCTTGTCGAGCGAGCTCAGCTGATCTCTCGGTGTCCTGGAGTCTTTTCCCTAGTTGGTCTATGGAGGGTCTGATTAGCCCAAATAAATGCGATGTTGGCCACTGTACTAGGTTTGTAGCTGAAGTAGTTGCATCAATAGGTACTCGCGTCTGTAGAGGGAGTGCACTGGCCATCGAGTGGTCTAAACGGGTTTCTACCTCCTCCTCTGTATGTGACGTTGGTGCGATCCTAAATCTTATATCCTCAGGCAGAAGTGTTAGTACCTCTACTCTAGTGATGCAGAGTTGCATCAATTCTGCACATTGCTGGGGGTTCTAGAGGACTTGCTCCATTTACGCTGGCATGGTTGGCATATCCTGTGCCATTGTTGAGTTTGGTTCTTTGGGCACGTCTGGTATCTCCGTGTCCTCTGGTACTTCTGCATCATGCATGATGGTTTCTTGAGCCTCCTCACCCTTAGGTGGTGAGGTGATTTGCTGGTCATGGTCAGCTTCCAACTCTTTTGTGCTTCTAGCGGCTTCATCCTGTGATGATGACTCATGTTGTCGTTCCTGGGTGCTTGGGTTCAGAACATATAGTATAGTACTTTTCTCTGGGGCTTTAGGGTTGGGGTTGGAAATTTCTAAGCTGGGCTTGGTGAATTCGATGGTTGTCTATGGGGTTTGTCACCCCTCCGTCTCTGGGTGGTATAACTGCATTAGCTCTGAAGTTGTGATCTGATGTGGGGTGGCGGTGAGGAGATTTGGTATTTGAAGTGGTGGTGGAGGCTACTCAACGATGGGTGTGGACAAGAATGTCCCAGGCTCTGGGTCATCCTGGATATCAATAATAGGGGTGATTTTGGTTGTGGCGTGCGTGCGAGGAGTGGCAGATGCAAGGGGTTGTGGGTTTAGGGGTTTGTGTGGTGAGACCCCAGTTCTCTGCTTCTTCTATAATGGTTCGGTCCCAAGCACAATGCCCAGGATCTGGTTAACCTATGCTCCTGATAGAAAGGCATTGTCTGGTAGCTTACGGCGGGCCGCTCTTTCCTTCCACACCAACATCTGTGCTTCTTCCTTCGCCTCAGATTTGGTTTGTCCTGACGCATCTAGCTTTTTCTGTTCGGGGTCTGAACTTGGTCCCTCTCCTGCTTCCTTGTCTTTTTTCTTGATTAGCTAGGCTGGCAAAATATAGTGCATGCCTGATTTTCGTGCGCCGCGTTTAACTCATGGCCATGACATGACCTCCTTGTCGAAAGCTTCTTCATCTAGATAAAAAGGTAGCATCCGTGTGTTAAAACATTCCCGGCTAGCATGCCTCGGCCGGGCGAATGTACTGTTTTGGTTCATGCCGAATGAAATATTCCTTGTGTTATTATTGAGGATCTACTGTGGGATGCGTGACCTCCGTGTTGCGTCGATCATAGCATTGTACCACTTGGCAAATGCTGCATTGTTGAGCGTTGTGTTTTCTGAGTTTGTTCTGGACTGCCATGGCTCAAACATCTTCGCCAGATGCCCTTTGTCTGGTATTGACAGTTGTCAGCCCACTAGGGACTTCCACTTGAGCATTGTGAATGCCACAAGTAGGTATCCGTAGGTAAAGGTGACGCCTTTCTCTTGTGCCTCCTCACAAGCTATGAGTAGTTCCTCCAGCAGGAAACTACACCAGTTGAATACTGCTCCTTGATTGCAAAAATCGGCAACAGATAGCGCATCCAGTGTGCATTCTCCCTTATAGTAGGACCTCATAACCTTGTTGGCTATGACGTAGCAGCCAGTCCGGATTGGTTCAGGTAATATTGGCTCGATGACTGTTGTACGTCCACCACGCTTGGTGTTAAAAATCTCGTACAGGCTAAGTTCGCCTTTCTTCTTCCCATTCTTAATAGGTCCCAGAAATCCTTTTGACACATCCTCGCCTTCGGAGGATAGTCTAGTAAGCTATTGGATGTCCTTTGCATGGATTGGATAACGCTTATCCAACCATAGGATTTGGTCATGCACCCTGCTTATCAAAAATTTTGTGCAGCGCGCCATTTTGCTTGTGGTGCCGAAGATTGGTAAATCTCAGAGGTTCATGATGGTCAAGTTAAACAAATTAATGAACTCCTTTTTCGGTATAAACTGCATATATCCAGTTCCATCTGGGGTTAACTCCCAAAAGACATCTGGGTGCATTTGTGGGAACAAAGCTGAGTCTGTGAAGTCAAGGTCGAGTAGCTTGACGTTCTCTATCTTCCCTTTGAGGTCTCCTATGATCTCGACCCGGGGGTCGCAGATCTCATCTGGTACTGCTTCTTTCGTCATGGTGCTTCGGCTTGCTGCAGCTCTCGGCATTCACACGTCTGTGGTATATAAAAGCTAGGCTATGTCTTCGGCTTTTGCAAAGGTCTCTATTGGTTCACAGTGCTCTGTGTGGAAATAACTATGCTCGGTTTTAGAAACAATACATTCTCGGGTGAGTGATGAGATTCTTTTTTCTGGCTTTAATGGGTAGGTTTAATAATAACTGCTCGTCATGATGACTGTATGGATGCAAGAAGGTGTGAGTTGTCCGACGGGACGGTTTAATTAAAGGAAATCTGACTGGGTGATCTGAGTATTTACTCGTTTGAGTGGAATAGGGACGTGGCCGAATCGAGACCTTTCTACTTGACGGGTGGGTGTCTCGGCGCGAAGTTCGATGGCATCTTGGTATAATGCGGCTTTATGGTTTAACGGGCGACAGTTGAGGTGCCAGATTGGTAATAAAGGTTGTGACTAGACTGGGTGTGTGTGGCCTTTAGCTCTAATTAGATATGGATTCGGGGCGCCTCCGACCACAAGGGTTGTCCTTGTCATCCTTACTGATGGATTTTACTGGATTTTCTCATGCTTCAGGTTGGATTTTACTGGATTTTATTGGATTTTTTCACAATGGAAAATTGAATTATAGAAATTGATAGGATCATAACAAACAAGTACAACACATGCAGGAGGCTAAATTGATTCAAATAATCTTGTATGATCAACATTCAAAAGAGGGTTCCATTCTTGATATAGTCTTTACCACCAAAATGGCATATCACAAAGAAAAAAATGTCCTTTTAAACCTCCACGTAAATCTAAAGAAAATTGTGTTATTTAATAATGAAAACAATCCACACAAGAATTTCAATATCAAAGAAAAATGACAACAACCCATACAAAGTTAGATTGATGTAAAAATAAATGTGAATGGATCACCATAATCATAATTATAATTATAATTATAATTGTCCGTATAAGAATTAAAAATTGAATATTAGAAAAATCAAAATGAAATCTCATTGGAACTTTTATACCAAACGGGTACGTTTGGATCCTGGAGATTAATTTTCTGCATACTTGATTAATTTTCTGCATACTTACTTTAGCATGTTATGATAGAATGACAAGGGCGTGCCAAGGTGACATTTTCCCTGGAATCCAATTTTTAAATATATAAATCTTGAAATTTGAAACTTCGCCCATAGAAATAATTACAGAAAATACTTACACAAATATGATATATAAATTACAAAAAATATAATATATAAATCACAAAATTCGAAACCCCGCCCAGAAAAGCTTGACATAAATACACTTCAAATGGGGTTATTAGAATGGGTTGGAGATTTTAAAAATGAGTTAGAGATTATAAAATATACCAACTGTAACACAAATATGATATATAAATTACAAAAAATATAATATATAAATCACAAAATTCGAAACCCCGCCCAGAAAAGCTTGACATAAATACACTTCAAATGAGGTTATTAGAATGGGTTGGAGATTTTAAAAATGAGTTAGAGATTATAAAATATACCAACTGTAGTAGACAGTTTTGACTGAGGTGTTACTAGAATGAATTTTATTAAATACGCCAACAGGGATTGAGAGGTTACTAAAAAGCTAGTGAAGGAGCATTCTGCTCTCTAGAATATTGAGAAACGATACAACTACTATTTCTTGTACACATATTCTCGAAAGGGTTTGAATCTAACAAACCAAGACCCTATAAAGAGAACACCTTGCTGAATGGAATCAATTGACAATTTGTCTAGATCTTCATATATAATTTTCTGCTCTGTTATGTTATGTATTAGATTACTTGGAAATTTTGGCAATCTGACTACTACTGGTGGGATTTTCCATTTGAATATCTGAAGCGTAAGTTGAAGAAGATTGGTAAGAAGAAGATCGCTCCAAAGGTGTGTCAACAGGAAATGGGAATGGAGGAGTGGTAATGTCAACGTCTCCTTCTAACATTTGAGAAACAATACAACTACTATTTCTTGTACACACATTCTCGAAAGTGTTTGAAGCTTACAAACCAAGACCCTATACAGAGAACACCTTGTTGAATGGAATCAATTGACAATTTCACTAGATCTTCAGATATAATTTTCTACTATGCTATGTTGTAGGTTTTCTGCTATGATATGTTCTGTATTACATTACCTGGAATTTTTAGCATTCTGAGTACTGGCCATTTGAATCTCTGAAGTGTAAGTTGAAGCAGATTGGTAAGAAGAAGATCGTTGCAAAGGTGTGTCAGCAGGAAATGGGAATGGAGGAGTGGTAATGTCAACGTCTCCTTCTAGCATTTGGACGACTTTGCTCATCGAGGGAGGACGAGATGCCTTGAACTGAATGCACCAGAGTCCAACTAAACTTAATCTTTTGGCTATGCCTAGGTCTTCCTCTGACATGTTCCCTTTTCTTAAATTGCCAAAATCACCCTTTTCCACTTGTTTAAAAGCTCACTCTGCCTAGAAGAATTGGCTTGATCTACTCTCTACATTGTCAAAATCAATGTTTTTTCTTCCCCCACCTCTCTGGAGCAGTGTAACCTAGTGTTCCTCTAGTCCAGTGTAGACCATGCAATTTGGAATCTTCTTTGCTGGAGTTGTTCAAAATCCTTATCCGTGCTAATATTGTAGCTTTTATTTGTTGGAACGATTACAGGATAGGTATCGCAACTTGGAATTTTGACGCCTGCCTCGGGGTAAAAGAAGCAATATCTGTTGCTTTCTGTGCAATCGAGCCTCTGCACGTTATAGATGACAACACCATTGACGATTATGTCCGTTGGTTGTTGTGTACAGTTAACAATTATTCCGTCCATGTATGCATCAGAAAGATTGAAGAATCCACCCTTTAATAACCAATCATACTTGCCAGAGTTATACTTTTCAAAAGAAGAGTGGAATGTAGCATCGATATAAGATGGGGAGATTTGAAGGGTTCCGGTAGAGTAAGAGTATCTTGTGATATCTCCAACTACTAACCAATCGTTGAAAGACGAGTCATTCAATGTTGTATTTACTTTATATTTTGTATATATGAATGTTATTTTATGTGTTTAATTGTTGTTGTGCATGTTTAAATCAATTGTGTTTATGAGTAATTATTAATGATATTTGTATGATTGTGTATTTTACACTCTTAATATTTCAGCATTTAAATCGAATGATAGTCAATTTCATAGTAACGTGGCTCAACCATAATAGTATCAAAGAATGGTATCAGAATGATAAGTTGATCATGTTACATAGAAAATTTTTGTGGTAGCGTGCCTTAGTGAGTACATGGGACATCACACTTAATATACTTCCATATATACAAAACCAAAACTATTTCCTTCAATTGTCAAATCCACTTAGAGTTCTCTTCATAGAATAACATATTCTTAGCAAAATATTTCTATTTAGACAAAACTAAAATCGTTTTCTTAAACTATCAAACCATATATAATATTATTTACTCAATCTAAATACTTTTGTGTCATAACATAGTTGAAACAACCTAGTAGCAACATATATATTTTCTTTCGAGATATCAAACTTATCTAAAAAACTTTAGGTCTAACAAAAAAACTACCATAAAAGAAACAAATACCAACTCAATGCTCCCTTAGATTGAGTTGGGTTTTTGATAGTTGTTAGACCTCATCTCATTTTGGGAGTTCCACTCACAAGAATGGGYCCTTTGAAGGAAGCTTAACCTACACCATAACAAAGATGTRTGCATAGAAATTAGCTTTTCACCTTAATCACAATTCCTAACTACAACAAATGTTGAGTCTTCTACCTAAACTTAATATACATCTAAGAACATATAAAAATATGTTGTACATCCAAAATTATAAAAAATGGTAAAACATTCTAAATTGGTACTTCACAAAATGATACAGTGGAGTATTAAATAAAGATTGGAAAAAAAAGTTGATAATTTTGGCACATGTAGATGAACAATTTTCCTCATTAATTGGATTTCATAAGTGTACAAAAGATTCGTTACACATTATAAATCATTTTTAATAAATCATCATTGGAGTGTCTCATTGGTAGAAACCTATATGCCTCTATGAAGACTCATTATTGGAGTGTCTCATTGGTAGAAACCTAAATGCCTCTATGAAAACTTTGTAGAGATTAAGAATGGACAATTAAATTATACAAATTGATAGGATGACAGCAAACAAATACCAATTTAGCAAATACAAATAGGAAAGGAGGTTAAATCACAAGGTCAACAACACATGCAAGAAGTTAAATTGATTCAAATGATCTTAACACATGTAAGAAGTTAAATTGATTCAAATAATCTTGTAAGATCAACATGGGAAGGAGGGTTCCATTATTGATGTAATCTTCCCCACCAAAATGGCATATCACAAAGAAAAGGATCCCTTTAGACATCAAGGATCCCTTTAGACATCCACCTAAGTCGAAGGAAGTTTGTGCTATCTGATAATGAAAGCAATGGACACAATGGAATTTCAATATCAAAGAAAAATGACAACCACCCACACAAAAAGTTAAGTTGATGTAAAAACAAATGTGAATGAATTTTTCCATGATTAAGATTGCTCTTATTTTTCCCTTTCCCTTGATAGAAGGATTAATATGATTGAATGTTGGAAAAATCAAAATGAAATCTCATAGGAAATTATACCAAATATGCACCAACATATAGTTTGGATCCTCATAAAAGCATGCAAACAAATATGAGGGAGATAAACTTTCTCCAGATCTGCAAACTTACTTTTGCATGTTTAGATAGAATGAATGACAAGGGCCTATCAAGATGACATTTTTCTCTTATTTTTGAATTACTTGAATCCAATTTTCAAATATATAAATCCCTTAATTTGAAACTTCCCCTTGAAAAAGAATTAAACGGAAAAAACTTGACACAAATGCAATATATAGATCCTAAAATTTGAAGCTTCGTCCAGAAAAATAATTAAACAGAAAAAACTTGACATAAATACCATTCAAATGAGGTTATTAGAATGGGTTGGAGATTTTAAAAATGAGTTAGAGATTATAAAATATACCAACAAGTGTAATAGACAGTTTTGACTGAGGTGTTACTAGAATTTTATTAAATACGACAACAGAGATTGAGGTGTTATTAAAAAGCAGTGAAGGAGCATTCCGCTCTCTAAAATGTTGAGAAACAATAAAACAATACTACTACTATTTCTTTGTACACACATTCTTGAAATTGCTTGAAGCTAATAAACCAAGACCCTATACAGAAAACACCTTGTTGAATGGAATCAATTGAAAACTTCTCTAGATCTTCAGGTATAATTTTCTGCTATGTTTTGTATTACATTACGTGGAAGATTTAACATTCTGACTACTGGTGGGATTTTCCATTTGAATCTCCGAAGCGTAATTTGAAGAAGATTGGTAAGAAGAAGATCGCTCCAAAGGTGTGTCAGCAGGAAATGGGAATGGAGGGAAATGGGAATGGAGGAGTGGTAATGTCAACGTCTTCTTCTAACATTTGGACCAAAATCAACTAATAATTCTCCTTCAAAATAAAATTGAAAGAAACATTTAAAAAATGTTGCAACATAGAAAAGTTAAAGTTTTAAATTAATTATTTATCCTAACATCATCACTAATTAGGAAAACCAAATATTTCATTTTCTTTTACATACTATTTTAAATAATATATGCCCTCAAACATTTAGCAGGAAACTTATGACTTATCAAGAAAACGTCTATTCTAAAGGGCATCTACCCTTCTAGTCTTATCACAATAGGCCAACATGTCCATTTGTAGGAATTGAACCCAGGTGGGGAGGATAACAAACATTAAATATTAATTATATTTATCGTTTAAGGTTTAGGGTAAAAATAGGTAAAATATATTTTTTGATAACCATGTATCTTCCACTAATCAATTTTATTTGCATCCAATGCATTTTGTGAATTTTGATTTTGTTACTATTAAACATAATTTATAGATTCAAATTTATTGTTTGTTTTACAAATTATTTCAAAAAGCAGTGTTAGTAGGAGTATTATTTTTTTTTCAGGGTTAAAATTACAATTTTTTGCAACTATAATCCATAAAGTTATAAACAAAAACCCTAAAATCAATCATTCAATTGAATGTGGTGCCATGAGTGGTACCCCTTTTTTCGAGGTTAACATTACAACTTATATAAAACTATGAACTTGACAACCTTCAAAATCAACCTTTGAATAGAAACATAATGTTACAATTAACACATTTTTTTTTCAAATTTTTTGAAACCAAAACATAAACAAATTCTTTTTTAAACATTAAGTAAACTAGCCAATCCACATGATTTGTGGATGAATAATGCCCATAGACATGCAGTTTAGTTCTACTAAAAATTAGAGTTAAGGTTTTGGTCCATGAAAACTTTAAATTAGATTAGGATTTTGTATTAAAAATTTCATTTAATTTTTTTATATTTAAAAAATAACTTTAATTTATAGACTTAAAAATTGCAAAGTTCACAGTCTAACGAATCCGATCCTATAAGTAAAATAATTTAATGCTACTAATTGGACTTAATCATATACTGTGAAAGAATTTACTGCGACTTCATATGCAATGAGTATACATGCAAGTGGAGTGAGCTCGTTCCTATATAACGAAGGCTATGCGATCAACTACATCCAAAAGCAATGCCCATGACGAACAAACCGAACCAAACCTTCAACCCCAACATCGCCTATAGCCCCAACCCGGCCAATACCATGATCATTTTAGGCAAGTAAACCCTAAAAAAGTAGCATTTGTTTTCCTTGGCACAATTTCTTTTGCATCGCAGGCATGGGAAAGAATAAATGCAATTGTTCATGTTCGATCCACTATGTGTTAGTTTAGAGCCAAGTCGTCGCCATTCATGGTTATGTCAAGATTGATGTATAGCAAAAATGAGATGCACGGTGCAGTGATGTATGAAGTACCATTGTATTAAGCTTATAATAAATATTATTATATGTTAATAAATTCTTTCCTTGTTATATATTAATAAATTCTTTCTTATTATCATGTTTTTAAAAATTATAAAATAAAATAAAATTATAAAATTATAAAATAAAATAGTATTTTCAAAATATAAATAATAAAATTTTCAAAATGCATAAATAAATATATATGTAAAAAACAATTTTTAAAAATTATAAAATAAAATAGATTTTCAAAATTATAAAATAAAATAAAAATTTCAAAATATAAATGATAAAATTTTCAAAATACATAAATAAATATATATATAAAAAATAACACTAAAAAAACAAATAATATGCTAGTCTTGTTATCATGTTTTTAAAAATTATAAAATAAAATAGAATTTTCAAAACATAAATGAAACACATAAATAAATAGATGTATAGGTAAGAAGCACACTAAAAACAAACAAACAGTATGTCAAAACAATGAGAACTCTAACCTTGGCCGTACTCCTAAGGCTAAAACCGTAAAAAAAATCGGGTTGCCAAAGTCCACGAGGATCCTCCACCTTCGCCTTTCGGCACAATGATGTCCAACTCCATTGTCAGCTGCGTACCTACACAATGACATCCAATTTCACTTGGTTCTCAGCCTCAGCTCAATGTAACCTAAAGGTTAAACCATAAGAATTTTGGCACTCAGACATATACCGATGGTTAATTGAAGGGCCGACACTATGTGTGGCTAATTTTAAACCTACTCCATCCCAGCCCATCGAAACAGACACCCTACCATGTCCATCCATGTATCAGGTAAATGCTAAAACTCAACAGTTAAATGTTAAATGACGAGGTAATGAGACGGTTCACACATCATAAAGGAATGCATGCCCCAATCATAAAGGAATGCATGCCCCAATGGAAAGCTTCACCTTATTTACGTGGTAATGAAAAGTCTAGTAAATAAGGTGAAGCTTTCTATTCACTCACAAAGTTTCACTTATTTTAATACAGCTTTATAATAATTTCTTAATATGATTAGGTAAATGTGAAAAAATAAATAAAATAATGGATGCATTCATAAATGTAAGGAAGTTGTGAAAAATAAATCTTATTCATTGATTTAAAAGGACTACGTCAACATCTTCAATTAATAGCCATTAAATTAAAATTTAAAATTAAAAAAGTATTCATTGTATCCATCTCCAATAAATATATCTCTATAAACATAAATATAAATATTAAAAAAATACATTTAATTAAAAACAAAAATAAAATTTATAAAATAAAAAATAAATAAAATTAAAAGAAACATTAAAACAATACACGTTTTAAATAAATTATAAAAAACATATTTAAAATAAAAAAGTAAGGATTGCAAAGAATGGCAAGTCGACCACAAGACAAAAGTGGTGGAAGAGACGACTATTGCATTTGAATGAACCAAAATCAACGCATCATAAGTGGAAGATGGAGGGATGGATCACGAGAGTACATAGATATTGGATGAAGAAAACCATACACCCTTGACTTAGTATTTGTTCTTTAGATTTGTGTGAGAAGCAATTACCTTTCTTTTTACAATATTATTTTTTACTCTCTTTTACAATTGTAGGTTAGTTTTTTTTGTTATTTTAGATTGCCATTTATTTCATAATTGAACAGTCACTTAGTGAAAAGAAAAGAGTTTTATAAGAACCCTGTTATTTTTCTTATCAAAAAAGTCTTTAATTTTTTTGAAGTTGTTTGCTTCTTAGCCAAAGAGTAAAGTATATTATTTTTTATTTTGAAATATGAATATTTGCAAGTATATTTCAGTTTTGAAAGTTAATTTAGATAAAGGAAAAATTATTTCATTTAATACTTATTTGTGTTACTTATTTTTATCATTAGTTTATATTTCTATTTCATTGCAATTTACTTTCATTTACAAGCATTTTTAATTCAAGTTAGTCTCACCACATGTTCACATATTACCACACCTTAAGTATATGCCTGCTTCATGCTAATGAGCTCAATCTAATAGTGAACTAATTAATCTAACACGTCTATGCTCACTTGGCCTAAAAAGAATATTGTAGTTAGGTTTGGACTTTGGGGATAGGCATTCAAATAATTTTCCTTAGTCATTTCACATTGAAACATAGAAGTCAACTATTAGGGTACTTTCAAAATCTTTTCTATTGGACATGATCCTATCTTGTTTGGTAATAGGTGCACTCTTTGGAGTGAATAAAGCTAATGCTTAGAACAAATATGTGATTGAGACTCCTTTCTCTTTCACTACTAAAGATCCCTAGGTCATTAGATTTCATCTTGAAGGAAAGGAAACGTGTTACATGTACCTATGAAGAGGTATCTTAGTGGCCATTCAACTAGGTATCATTACACAGGTGACTCTCTTAGGAGGGGGCACCTGAGATAGATTTCTTCTGGCCATTCTGATTTTATCACTTAGTGTCTCCTAGTTATAAATATCTCTTTTGTACCTACACTCAACCACAAGGGGACCTTACTTCCCTTGTTGTTGGTCAATGGAAGGCCCTTATCCATACACTATGATTAGGCTATATTGATTTTGATCTAGACACACTTATGCCCATTTTTTGCAATTGATCAATTACATGTTGTTTACATGGGGCTAGACTTAAAGATTCCTACAACAATTTATCAAGATTGTCCTGATCTTTAAGAGTGCATCAATGTTGATGTGTTATTGATTGATCTGTGCTTGCAAATTTTCCATAACAAAATCCTTTTCCTTAAGAGCATCATTCAAGCATGCAAGTTTCTCCTTGTTTGAAATCTTCAAATTATGGATCTTATTTGTTAAGTTGGAGACATGGGTCTTGCATGATGTTAGTTTCTCTACCATGTCATCAACATTATCCTTGTTATTGGAGAGATTCATGATCTTATCATCATCTTCTATAATATCGAAAATGTATGATAGTGGCCTACTTAGAGAAGATTTTCTACAAGCTCATGTTGTATCTTTTTCACTTCAAGGAGATGATATTTGTGCAAGCTAATAAACCAAAACCCTATACAAAGAACACCTTGCTGAATGGAATCAATTGAAAACTTCTCTATATCTTCAGGTATAATTTTCTGCTATGCTATGTTCTGTATTACATTACCTGGAACTGAGTACTAATGGGATTTTCCATTTGAATCTTCGAAGCGTAAGTTGAAGGAGATTAGTAAGAACAAGATCACTTCAAAGGTGTGTCAACAGGAAATGGGAATGGAGGAGTGGTAATGTCAACGTCTCCTTCCAACATTTGGACCAAAATCAACTAATAATTCTCCTTCAAAATAAAATTGAAAGGAACATTAAAAAAATTATAAAAAACATATTTAAAAAAGTTAAAGTAAAGGATTGCAAAGAATGGGAAGAAGGCTGGAAATTGTGGTGGAAGAGACGACGATTGCATTTGAATGCAACAAAATAAATGCAGAGAATGGTGATTGCGTTTGAATGCAATAATTCTCCATTTGAATGCAACAAAATTTAACATTAGAATGGTTATAAAAATGTATAAATAATTTTTTTTTAAATATTAAGTTTAATTTTTTTCTTTTAAATTTAAAAACCAAAATTTATAAAATAAAAAATAAATAAAATTAAAAGAAACATTAAAACAATACACGTTTTAAGAAATTTATGAAAACGTATTTAAAAAAGTTAAGTAAAGGATTGCAAAGAATGGGAAGAAAAGGTTGGAAACGGTAGACGACGAGACACAAGTGGTGGAAGAGATGATGATTGCATTTGAATGGACCAAAATCAACGCTCGGAAGTAGAAGATGGATGGATCACGACTCACGAGAGTCTGTCGTGTCTATTTTAATCACTTCGAGGGAATAGATGGCAATTGTGTTTGGATGGACCAAAATCAACGTGGAAGTGGAAGATGGATGGATTAAATTTGATATGTCGTGTCTATTTTAATCACTTGGCTATATGAGTTGAAAATTTTATATTTTAATCCTGTCTCTCTTAAATAGAATTTCCATCCGAGATAGAAAATAGCTTTATGTTTTATCTCTATAGATTTCCACTATCTGAAAAAGTGGGACCATATAATTACAACATTTCTTTGAATATGCTTTGAATTGTTTGTATGGCATGTCAAAGTAAGACATGGCACACCATGGAAAATGATTTAAATTGTTTATATGAAATGTCAAAGTATCACAGGGTGTAGGGGTGATGTTTACTAAATGGTGTTTGTAGAGACATACAATTTTCTATTTCTAGTATTAATCCTAGTTGTACAAGGCAATATTTTAATGGGTTATAGTTTGGCAAAGGCACATGCTTGATTTGATTGAGAAAGAGGGTTTCAACTTCCAAGTGTTCGCCTTATGATATTCACTGTTGGTTGGTCGGGTGTGTAAATGGAGGGAAAGTGGTTTTATGCTTTGAATTATTTGTATGACGTGTCAAAGTAAGACATGGCACACCATGGAAAATGAGTGAATGTGCTTTAAATTGTTTATATGAAATGCCAAAGTACGACATGGTGTAGGAGTGATGTTTACTAAAAGGTTCTTGTAGAAACAAACAATTTTCTCTTTCTAGTATTAATCCTAGTTGTACAAGGAAATATTTTCTTTCACTAGTACATATGGGCGGATTATTCCACAAAAATTTTCCACGTTTCCATTATTTTCATTTTTATTTTAAATTGGGCGGGATTTTCGTCGCCATTGCCACGAAAGTTCGTCGCTATAGCGACGATTATTGCATACCTCAAAAAACATCTGCTAACACATGTGGCTTGCAATGACTAGTTGACTTTTTGTGGGTCAACTCAGGCATTTTCATCGCTATATCGATGATAGTTGATCTATATATACCTAACTTTAAGAGACTTTGCAGCACATTTTCTATAGTTGTGACACTATTCGTGGATTTTGTTTGAGCTGTTCATTTTTTCTGTCACCCACCGGTTGAACAAATCCAATTCTCGATCTACATAGCTCGGATTTTGAACTTGCAAGGTTAGTATGTTTTTTTTATTTATGTACTCATTTAACTTTTAAATTTTTGTTCAAATGAAATTTCATGTAGCTTGTTTTTTCTATGGAAATTCATTGATTTTTGGATCTAGTTAATATATTCTATGGAAATTCATGTGAAATGTTAAGAAAAATATTTTCCGAAGAAGTATTTTAAGAAGAGGGAAAATTACTCCATCAATAAGTCAATTCAAACAGTAAAAACGAATGTCAATATATTCAATCTAGATTAATTTCATGAGCCTACAATTCCTTATGTAAATTTAATCCTTATTATGAAACCACCAACTCATAACAACTTTACAGGTTTGACTAATGTTTGAAATAGAAAGTGGAAAAATAATCCTCTTAGGTCTAATCCTATCCCTTAGCGACCTTGTTAGCTCTCTAACTTTTGTGTTTCTATGATGTTGTGCCTATATATATTAATGTCATATTTTTAGTCTAGTATTAGGTTAGGTTAGTCATATAACATTGTATTCTTATGTGATGTAGTTTCTCTCAATTTTTTATAATCACACACAATTCTAGATGTAGTGATTAACTCTAGTTTGTAGTTGATGTAACTTTTTTATACACTATTAATGAGTAGCTAAAATAAAACAAATTCATGATGAAATCTACTAGTTAGACAATGAAAAATGAGAACATGCCAAAGTGTCTTAGAAAATAAAATCATGACCACTTTAAGTAGCATAAAATTGTGACCATTGTATGTAGCTGCAAATCAACATGTCATAATTTAAACCAACCAAACCCAATTGTGGATGACAAGTGGATGGCATTCTTTTTTTAGTGGTGAATTTCAACGATTGACATTCTCTCTACAAAACAACTTAGAGGCTAGTGTATGGTGTCGAGTGATTCAAGTTTGAGAAATTTTGACCCCTTTCATTAAATGGTGTGTAATTATTTTCCATGGTGATTCACTACACACTACTCTAAAGTACAAATTGAAGCATATTGATCTTAATAGTTAATCCATAATAAATAAAAAAAGCATGTCAAAATGTCTTAGAAGAAATAATTGTGAGGATTGCAGGTCACTGTAAATAAACCATATCATAATCGAAAGGAGTAGCTAAAATATAAAAATTTGGCAACTTACTATTTGGTATGGTGTAGGTAAGACAATTACTTGTCAGTACAAAGATTTGTCACTATGAACGAAAATGACAGGAAGCTTGCACAGTTAAGAGTGGCATTAAAGACGAGGGGCGATGAAAAATGTTATTTCCCTTGCTATGATTGCAAGGGATTGCAAAGAAAAATACTTTTAATAACAACAACTGAAAGACATTGTAGGGAGAAGGGGCATGTTGAAGGGGGTTATGAATATCGTCCCTTGGTAAGAGGATTCAATATTTAATGTATTCTCTGTAATAGTCATCATGTCATGAATTTTAGTAACATTTCTTAGCAAGATTTTTATATTTTCTATACACACTAACTTTTCTACATTGTTTTTAAATATATAGACGATGCCCCCAAAATGTCGACCTCTAGAGAGTTATTTGTCAAGTACTAGCAGAAATAATCCTTTGTAGAGTGATGAACTTCGAGATCAGAATATTGAAGTTGTTGATCAAGTTATTAATGATGATATGGATGGAGATAACGTTAGTGATTCAAATGAGGAAGATGAGATACATAGATTGATCCAAGACACATTTGCTCCAATGGATGAGGACAACCAGGATGATAGTCATGATGTTGATCCTCTACTCGAGAAGTCACGGCAACCTCTTTATGAAGGCTCAACAACAAATATTCTATCTGCTATATTGTTTTTGGTGAACTTGAAGGTTTTGAATGGTTTATCAAACACATGCCTCACGCAGATACTAAGGTATTTAATTTGTTAATTATTTATGCCTGCATGTTCACAAATACTTAAAAGGTTCAAAATTTTCCTATATTGCTATTGGTTTCTAATTTGCAAATTAGTATGGATGCGATATTGATGATTAATATTGTTTACATTGACTTATTGTTTTGAATTTTGTAGATTGTTAGGTGAATTTCTATTACCAACGTCAAATATTTTACCACACACATATCGAGAAATATCCGCGATTATGAAAGAAATTGGAATGGAGTATCAGGCTATTGATGCATGGCCTAATGATCATATCATATACTATGGACAATATGCATTAAAAAATGAATTCCCACAATGTCAAATAAGTAAATATCAAATCGATAAAGCGTCAAAGAAGGTGCCTCACAAAGTTCTTCGTTAAATTTTGATAATTCCACATTTCCAGCGGTTGTTCAGGTGCCAAAGTATAGCATAGTTTATGGATTTTCGTGCAAAGAACAGAAGTTGAGACGATTTTCTTTGAATGCCTGCAGATGGTTCTTCATTGAAGTAAATCAAAGAAAAGTGGCCAATTTTTAAAGAAGAACCTCGTAATGTTAGACTTTCGTTGGCAGTTGATGGTGTCAATCCATTTGGAGAACTTCGTTCTACATACTCAGTGTGGCCTGTTTTTGTTATAAACAATAACCTTCCTCCTTGGATGTTGATCAAGAGAGAGAGAGAGCACACAATGTTGGCTATGATTGTTCCAGGTATATAATTATCTTTTATTTGCTTTAAAGTATGACAAAATATTTCAATTCTTTGTTTCGTGCATGGTAATTATTTCTTTTATATATAATGACATCTAGATAAGTATAAGTAATCATGCAGTATGTTGAACCAATTAGTTAAGTACCAGGTTAAAGATATGAACGTATATATTGAGCCTCTTATCGATGGATTGTTGAAGTTATGGGTTGGGATCACTATGTATGACATCTCTAGACCAATAGGGCGAAAACGATTTCAATTCCATGGAATATTATCATGGACAATTCATGATGCTCTCGTGTTAACACATTTTTGTGGTATATTGTTACTTTCTTTTGTAATATATATATATATATATATATATATATATATATTGAAAATATCATGCATTATTTTAAATTGTAACTCTAATTCGCTACATTAATTCATATATCTTGTAAGTATTCAAACAAAGGGTAAATTTGCATGCCCAGTTTGTGGTCCCAAGATAAAATCTCGTCGTTCAAGCAGTTTAGGAAAGGAAGTGTTTGATGAGTATAGGCACCTTCTGCCTAAGAACCATAGTTATCGAACTACAAACAAAGAAAAATTCAATGGTAAATAAGAGAATGGAAAAAAACCACGAAGAATGACACCTCGCCTATGGAAGTTGTAATATATTAGAAATCATCAAGGTATGCAAATTATTTATGTATGACATATTATATAAATCTTTGGTTAATTTCATTAGTATTAATTTCATTTTGTTTGATTAATTAGTGTTAATTTCAATTTGTTGATATTTCATGAATGTTGTTAAGGCACGAATGGGCTTCCAAGAGGAATGAAAAGTTACCCAATGCAATTCAGTAGATTTCCATAGTACGAGCACCTACAAATAGTTCATCTATTTGATACAATGCATATCGAGAAGAATATAACAGAATTGTTATGGCAAATATTAGATGGAAGGACAGACAAAGAGAGAATTGGAAAGATTTGTTGTGACATCCAAGAATCTAATCACACATTGCAAAGTGTTATTATTAATTCTAACGATGATGGTTGTGAACAGAATACTAGTCTTCATTGTGTAAATTCTAACCTTGTACAATATCTACTGCAAACAAATATTCAGAAAGAAACATAAAAGATACAATGGAAAATAAAAGCATTACACATATATTTTTCCCCTGGAAACCCAAATTGGGAAAACCAACATATTCTATATTCATTCATTGTGTTACAATGTTTACAATAAAAAATACATATAGGAGACAGTGGCATCCAAAAAACTAACCCAATGACCTAGATTAGTCCAAAACCCTAATTCCTTAATCGAAAATAGAAAACTATTGGCAAAGAAACGATGTGTTGAAAAACCACCTAAATATAATGCGGTCTTGATGCTAGAAAAAAAAAATTTGGGGGCACTGCCCCCAAACCCTTGCGCCCCCAACACAGACGCTCAGCCACTACTACTCATGCAAAGAATATAACACATACCCAACATTCTTCCACTTGTTGTTTTCTTTGCACACAAGGGGTTACAAGGTTACATAGTCAACAATCCAGGGCAGCAATGCCCATGGATCCTCTACACCAAGAGAACTTCTCAATGCTCACATATTTTGTTAATGAATCTACAACATTCTTCAAAGTGTCCACCTTCATCAACAATACTTTATTTTCTTCAACCATGTCTCTCACAAAGTGATATTGAATATCAATATGCTTTGTCTTTGAATGATGAGTTGGGTTCTTTGCCAGAAAAATTACACTCTCACTGTCACAATCTATTCTTATAGCTTGTTGTACCAACCTAATACCTGAACACAATATTTGTAACCATAATGCTTCCTTACTTACATGAGTGGATGCCATGTATTCAACTTCTGTAGTTGAAAGTGCCACTACAATCTGTCTTTTGTTCATCCAACTTATTCCTCCTCCAAACAAGTTAAATACATACCCACTTGTAGATCTCCTATGATCTAGATCTCTAGCCCAGTCTGCATCCACAAATCCATGTATATCCACCACTTTGTCCAATCTCGGTCTTCCTTCATAACACAATCCATATCTAACAGTGCCACACAAATACCTAAAAACCCTTTTTACTTCTATCCAATGCTCCTTCCCTGGTTTTGACATATACCTGATCAAAACTCCCACTGCATGTGCAATGTCCGGTCTAGTACAGACCATTGCATACATCAAACTTCCAACTGCACTGGCATATGGAACATGAGACATGTCCTCCTCTTCCTGATCAACATATAAATTTGCACCAACAGGAATAGGAACCTTGATCGGTTTACATTCCTGCATATTAAACCTTTGCAATATTGTCTTGACATATTTTCTCTAATTTAACTAGAGTTTCCTCTTTTTCTGATCTCTTTTAATTTCCATGCCCAAAATGATATTTGAAGCACCGAGATCCTTCATGTCAAATTTAGAGGACAACTGAGTTTTCACATCTTGGATAATCTCCTTGTTGTTTCCTATCAACAACATGTCATCCACATACAAGACTAAATAAATCAAATGATCACCAATTAATTTAAAATACACACATTGATCCTCTTTGCTTCTTTTGAAGCCAAGTCCCAGCATATAAGTATCAAATTTTTGATACCACATCCTTGGTGATTATTTTGAACCATACAGGGATTTTTTTAGCTTGCATACCAGCTCCTTCGACTTTCCCTTCACAACATAACCTTTTGGTTGATTCATATAGATTTCTTCTTCTAGATCCCCATGTATGAATGCTATCTTCACATCCATTTTTTCTATTTAAAAATCAAATGCAACAACAACAGATAATAGAAATCTTATGGAGGTTAACTTGGCAACATGAGAAAAAATCTCACCAAAATCATTTCCCTCAACCTGGGAATAACCCTTTGCTACTAACCGATCTTTGTATTTGTCCACTTTTCCTTCTGCATTCAGCTTCTTTTTAAATACCCATTTGTTGCCAATGGGATTTCTTCTAGTTGGCAAATCCACTAGATCCCAAGCCTCATTCTTATCCAAACATGTCATTTCTTCTTCCATGGCCCTTTTCTAGAGATTTCGATCCTTTGAATCCATTGCCTCCCTCAGAGTTCTAGGATCATCATCAGTAATAGACAAAGCAAAATGTGAACAGAAATCAGATGGACCATACCTTTCCGATAGCCTTCTTTCTCGATCCGCTCTCCTCAATACTGAAGTATGAGGATCTTCTTCTTCC
Organism: Picea engelmannii; assembly: GCA_009831015.1. Classification (NCBI taxonomy): domain Eukaryota; kingdom Viridiplantae; phylum Streptophyta; class Pinopsida; order Pinales; family Pinaceae; genus Picea; species Picea engelmannii. Next base: position 546,883 of record ML787040.1, read on the forward strand.
GATTCATGTTATTTTGTAGAGTCTGATTCATCATCCTTTAAATCAAACTCTATCTTCTCCGGTTCTTCCTTACTTGGTAGGACTTCCTGTTTAACAACATCCTTCATTTCTTTAAATACCACATCTCGGCTATACACTACCTTCTTAGTTTCTAGGTTCCAAAGTTTATAACCTTTGATACCATCCTGATATCCAATAAAGATACACTTTTCAACCTTCTTATCTAGCTTACTCTTGTTTTCCTTTGGAACATGAACATATGCATCGCAGGTAAAAACCTTGAGATGTGTGAGAGAAGGTTTCTTACCACCATACCTCTTGTGGAGTCTTTTCGTACAACACTGATGAGGGTGATCTGTTGACCAGGTAACATGTAGTACCCACTACCTCTACCCAGAATTCTTGCCCTGACCTGGCACCACTAAGCATGCACCTTGATTTTTCCATCAGTGTCCTATTCATCCTTTCTGCAACTCCATTCTGCTGAGATGTATATGGAGTAGTCTTATGCCTTGCTATAATGCACTTCTTACAGAATTCTTCAAATTCATTTCCACAGAACTCTCCACCATTTTCTGTCCTCAACACCTTAATTATTTTCTCTGTTTGATTCTCAACAAGAGCCTTAAAATCTTTAAACCTATCAAAGACTTCAAATTTCTTCCTGAGGAAATATATCCAAGTTTTCCTCGAGAAGTCATCTATAAATGAGATATAGTACACATATTTTCCCAATTATGGGACCAACATAGGTCCAAAAACATCACTGTGAACTAGCTATAAAATTCCTTCTGCCCTCGTTGCACCAGAGGAGAATATTACCTGATTCTACTTCCCATATAGAAAATGTTCACAGAAATCAAAATCTAGAGTGCAGTTAGACATACCTTCAACCATACCTTTACCGTGTAGTAGTCGAAGACCCTTCTCTCCGATATGCCCCAGTCTTTGATGCCACAACATAACCTTTTCTCCAGAGATTGTAGGAGTTCTTTCTTCTTCAACTTCAATATTAGGAACAATGGAGCTATTACACTCATCATTAATAGTGCTTCCTATCAGCTTATACAGAGTTCCAAACCGAACTCCCCTCATCAACACCATTTCTCCTCAAACCATCCTGAAGGTTCCCTTTTCAAATATTGTCTTTAACCCTGCATCTTCCATTTTTCTTACAGAAATCAAATTTCTGGCCATACCTAGGATGTGCAAAAAACTAGGTAGTGTTCTAATCCTTCCATCTATGAGCCTCAACTTGACCCTTCCTCTTCCTATGATTCTGGTTGTTGAATCATTACCTAAGAAAACATTACCTTCATCATACCTTTCATATTCGCAGAGCCACTCCCTATGGGGATTCATATGAAAATATGCACCAGATTCAATAAACCATGCCTCATGATACACATGTGTACTTGAAGAGGCCAAGTACATATCCCCTCCTTCTTCCTTGGAGGTATTTTCTTCTGTAGAAGAAGATTCTTCAGATCCCTTCTTTTTCTCAACTTTGGATCTACACTGCTTCTTGTAGTGCCCTTCTTTCCCACATCTCCAACATACCCTTACAAACTTTCCAAGAGATTTAGATCTACCCTTAGACATAGATCTCCCACTTGAGAAATTAAATCTATTTCTTTCCTGGGAACATCCTCTTGCAAATAATGCATCTCTGCTATGTCCTTCCATATTCTTCCATATCATCTCCTCCGACAACAAATATGAGACCACTTCCTCAAACTTCAAGGAAGTTTTGTTACTACCTATGTCCACAACCAGACTATCCCACAAGTTTGGTAAAGAACACAAAAAACTGATACATTTATCTTCATCTGAAATTTTAATCTCAACAGATACTAACTGACTTACCACAGTATTGAAGGCATTCAAATGCTCTGCTACCGAGTCTCCATCTCTCATCCTTAGGTTATACAGCTTCTTTCTCAGGAATAATTTATTTACCAGGGACTTAGACTGATACAACTTCCCCAACTTTTCCCATAAATCCTTGGCTATAGCTTCCTCTGACACATTCAGTAATACTGAATTAGAGAGACACAGTCAGATTGTGCTCTTTGCCTTTTGATCCAAATTTTTCCAGTCATCTACAGAAGTTCATGTAGGTGCAGTACCTGAATCTACCATGATCCATTGATCTCTGTCCACCAACAGATCTTCCACCTTGAGCTTCCACAACTCAAAACTTTTCCCATTAAACTTCTCGATCTCCATCTTCGAATTGCTTGCCATTTATTTTCACCTAGAAAACAATATCACAGATCTCCCACTGTAACAAGGCTTATCATAGTCCCGATTCAAACCCTTTACCTCTAAGGCATCCCCCTGAAGCCAATAAATCTATGATACCAAATGTAAACTCTAACCTTGTACAATATCTACTGCAAAAAGATATTCAGAAAAGAACAGAAAAGATACAATGGAAAATACAAACGTTACACAGATATTTTTCCCCTGGAAACCCAAACTGGGAAAACCAACATATTCTATATTCATTCATTGTGTTACAATGTTTACAATACAAAATACATATATGATCTAGCGGAATCCAAAACCCTAACCCAATGACCTGGATTAGTCCAAAACCCTAATTCATTAACCGGAAATAGAAAACCATTGACAAAGAAACCATGTGCTAAAAAACCACCTAAATATAATGTGGTCCCGAAAATGCGGTCCTGATGCTAAAAAAATGCGGCCACTACTACTCATTCAAAGAATATAACACATACCCAACACCTTGGTTATTGACGGAGCAACAGAGAAATATTGTAAAAGAGGTCATTCAAAAAATTAGGTTTCCGATGGGGTTTTCGTCGAACATACAAAATATCTTAACGAAAAAAGGTGATTTTGGTGGGGTTAAGACACATGACTGGCATACATTCATTAAGGTAATTAGTAGGTTATAATATATTTCCTTATTGGTATGCATTTTTTGGAAACAAATAATAATTATTCATTTTTTGTTATAGTATGTTGTACCTTTATCTCTCCTAGACAACTTTGATAACAACATAAAAAAAATTATTTATGTACTTGGAAAATACATGAGGTAAGTAATGTATTATAAGGAAAATGTACTTCTTATGTGATTTGTAGCAGAACTTATTGACATATTATGTTTTATCTTCAAATTTATGTATGCATTGATATTATTTTATCGCATCTCCATTTGTAGGTGGCTATCATCAAAATAAATCCATAAAGAAGATATAAGGTATTGGAAGAGAGAAATTCCCCGACTAATGTGTCAAATGCAACAATAACTACCTCCAACATTTTTCAATGCACAAGAACACTACCTCATACACCAAGTTGACGAGATTGAATTATGTGGACCAATACACACAAGGTTGATGTGGATGGTGGAGAGGTATTTGAAGTCATTGAAGGCTTTTGTTAGACAACGAGCATGTCCGGAGGGTTGTATGGTTGAGGGATATGTGGTATATCAATGCATGGTGTATATTAGTCAATATCTACCTAAATTAGCAAAAAATATGAATATGCCTCGCATTTGGCATCTCGACTCCATCAACAAATTTGAAGGTGAGGTCCTATTGGGGAAAGGTAAAATGAGGATTGTGAAAGGTAATTATTAGATGTTAATGTAGATTAATATATTACACATTTATTTTTCCAATTTTATTTTATCATACTGATTTTTTACATTTTTTATTCCTTCATATTGAACTATATTAAACTATTCCTTTATTAGCAATAGCTAATTAATGATAATAAGTTGTTATTTTATCATATAGTTGCTCGAGAGTGAGATTCTTTACATTTATACATTGCAAACAACCTTGATTGGATGGAGCATTGGATAGAATATACTAAAGAATACTTCGGTAGGTTATCATGGGAAGGGGTGAGTAAGATGATTAAAACAATGCATCGTCATCGAGATCAATTTCCTGATCTTATGTCAACTAGGGAAGTTGATTTAGCCTTTGGTTTAAAAGATAAACAAACAAGTAAATTGTTTACCCACATTTTCATGGTTATTTCCCAATTTTTCAATGTATTTGGTTTGTTTAATTTTTGAAATATATATTTACTAAGTCCTATATGAGGTTTATTAATTGACAATGTATTTTTTACTTGTTGTCCATGTTGCAGTTGAAACATCACAAGGATATGTGGTGTAGTGGTCATAAATTTTGTATCAAAATGTTGGATGATAAGATCAAAACCTTAGATTGTGGGATAATTGAAGTGTTTAAGGTCACCAACATTTCCTCTAGAAGTGACAAAAATCTGGAAGAAACTGAGAATAGGTACTATGGGAATTTGGAGGATATAATTGAGTGTGATTTTAATTCCTTTCAAATAGTTTTGTTTGAGGTGAAATGGTACAGGATACGGATGCATGAACATGATCCTAAAAGAACTGTTATTGAGCATGATAATGGATTTACCATGGTTAATACAAGGGTATTTGAACTAGGTACAGAGCCTTATGTTCTTCCAAGTCAATGTGAGCAAGTATTTTACTAAAAGTTACCTGGTAAAGCCGGTTGGTCATACATTGTTAGATATGATCAAAGAGGAAGACCAATAAATTTTAATCATGTAGCCGAGGATGAAGATAATAATGAGGAAGAATATCATGATTATGTAGATCTTGAGCAAGTGGTTGTAGTCAATGTGTCAAACGAAGAAGTTGATCATCCAAATGTAGGAGACGATGATCTCATTGACGATATTGATAACTATATTAGCGAAAATGATGTTGATGATGATGCTGATATGAATGAGCCTTTCACCAATATTCGATTCTGAACCAGATCCTGGTACAGATGTTGATCTGGATGAAGAAGAAGATGACTGATATTTAATTGTTGAAGAGAAGAGGTATGTGTTTATATCTTTTATATGATCTTTATATGTTTTTATTTTGTATAATAGAGTATATGATACATGCTATTTATAATTTCAAATTAGGTACTATGGGGAAATTGAGAGTGTTGTGAGGGGGGGGCATAATTAGAGCTTCCACCTTCATGTGGTTGCCCCTGTTTAGTAGAGAATGAACTATTCTTAAAACCAAGAGGATCTTTGCGTGACTACGCCTAATCATACCAATGATGTAGGTATGCCATCCTAGAGATTTACACTTTTATGTTTATATTTTGTATAAGCCAATGAATGACAACCATAATTTATTTTTTTGTCGTTTTTCAATAAAATATGATCAATCCCAATATTTTGTCAAAGCAACACACTGTTGCAAAACCTATCCAGAACAAGGCATTAATTCAACAACATAATCCATTGTTCTGGTAATGGCTGGCGTGGATGCCAGGTTCTTAGGTTTCATTGAAAAATATAAAAAAACACCATTTATGAGCATTTTCAATGCAAATCCGTTGAAATTGCAGATTTTAATTTCAGAAATCAGATTTAGCAATTTCAAAAACATCTCATACCAAAAATGTAGGTATGTCATCCCAAGGATTTCATGTGACAAAAAAATATTTGTCAGAATTTTGTCTAAAATTGTCCGTTATGCCTCTCCTTTATGTGGGATTTCCGTCCAAATTTGAAACAATATCTACATAAAAAATTGTTGGTTTTGCTAGGACAAATAGAGGCTGGAAATGCGACTGCATCTAGTAGATATGATAAGCAAACAAGGACCAGAGGTGAAAAAGTCAAAATAAAATTTTGTAGACGCATAAAATTTTTTCTTGCCGAAGGAGGATCATGCTCTTATGATGATGAGAGCATAGGAGACATAGAGGTTCCACTCAGGTATAAGCATCTTGTGAAACAATGGGTACCTAAGGAACTACCTCCTATAGATGTTGACTTCGTTGTCAACAATAGGACATATCACATTTACCAGATCACACTTGGTTCCGGAAATGGAATGAGACGAAATGCCAATGCGGCTAGGGCCCAAACCCTAGCCGCCATCGCTCTGATTTTTGTTTGCAGGGGCTCTGAGCTTCGTTTGTAGCTGCCAATCCAGGTTCCCATCGCTCTCTCAGCTTATGGGGCGTGATCCAGTGCGTGCAGGGGCGTGAATAACAGCAGTCGGGTAGACAGAGACGCAGATCGGTGTTTCAGCGTGTGGACTCAGTGATTCAGCGAGTGGTCTTGGCCTCTTTACAGCCGCCGATCAGGGGTTCAAAGCATCCCTCCTCCGTGCATTTTGGAGAGGTTATCTGATCACAGGACGCGGTCTATAGCAGACAGGGTTCCCCAGCATTCAGAGACGCGGGATCGACACCTTCAGAGGGTCCCTGCGAGGCCTGAGACCGCCTAAGTTTTTTCATGCGGGTGGGTACAATGGTCTTGGCTCATCACTGCGATTTGTTTGCAGGAGGTCGGCTACGATGGCCCCAGATCAAAATGCCGAGAAGGGAAAAGACCCTTTGGAAGCATTCAAGGCGTTAGTTTGTTCGGCAGGCCCCAAATCCAAGCCTTCTCTCTCGTCCAAGTTTGTTAAGAAGATGGAGGAGATCCCTTCTCTGGAGCTATCCCCAGAGCAGCCTTGCTCTCTTGCCCTTCTTCGAGCAGAAAAATCCCTAATTGAAAATTTTACGGGGTTATGGCCTAGCCCCAAAGCAGTGGAGGCATGGACGAATGACCGATGGAAACCACTGATAAAGAGAAATGTTTCTCTGTTCATAGTAGGCAGGGGTTTTTTTGTATTCAGTTTCTTGAGCAAAGAGGACTGTGATCTAGTTTTCATATCTGGGCCCTATTTCATGGGGTCGAGAGGACTGTTCTTAGCCCCTTGGACTATTGAATTCAATCCCGAAGCCGAGATCACTGCAGCCCGTGTATGGGTTAGGCTGCCCCACCTACCCTTGCATCTCTGGGGGAGAGACTCTCTGGTGGACATCGGAAATAAGCTTGGGCGTTTCCTGGACAAAGAGGAGCCAAAAGGGGAACAATTTACCTACGCCCACATTTGTGTTGAGTTTAACCTCAAGAAAGGTCTTCCGGAAGCCATTAAGCTCTCCCTGGGGGAATGGATCCATATCCAAGAGCTGGACTACGAGCAGATTCCTTTCAAGTGCCTCTGGTGCCATGCTTACGACCACTTCGCAAGAAACTGCCCCAAATCCATTGAGGAACCGGGACCAGTCAAAGAAGATGCTTTTCAGCCCATAGCAAACCGACGAAGGCAGCCAAAGCGAAAGGAACCACTAGCCCAAGCCCCGAAGGCCACTCATTCAACAGAGGCAACTCTAGAAAATCAAAATAGTTTTGATGCACTAAAGGAAGATGAAGCCCCAGAACCTGAAGAAACAACAACCAAGGAAGTTCCTCCGGCAGACAAAAGCCTTCCGGAATCCTCCCCCCAAAAATCTGTAGCAGCGAGAAAGATTCAGGCTCCAGATCCGGAAGCTCAAGAAGGTCGGGTTACAGCCCCCTCTAGCGGCTCTGGGGGAACTTCTGCACCTGAAGACAATTCAGTCCTGTCTCCGCCCCTTACCCGAGGGCGGAAGACCAACAAAGCACGCAGAGAAAAGGAGGCAGCCTCCAACATTTCTTTAGGGTCTCAGAAAAAGCTAGACCCCTACATTAAGGGGAAAATTTCAGCCCCCTTGGAATAATGCTTTGCTTCTGTCTTTTGCTATGCTCACAGTTTGTGAGAATTTACTCATGTACACACTTTTTGTCATATTCTCGAATTAGCTCAAGGAGCAGAGGGGATTGGTCTCCCAATACATTCACAAGAAGGTTGGCAGCACTGTCAGAGGTCACCAACCTTCTTCGGATTTGTAACTTCCAGATTCTGGCTGGCCAGAATGCCGATTAATGCAACACAACTGTTTTTGTCAAAAAAAAAATTGTTGGTTTTGCTTTGCGTTGAAACAATATGCCTCTCATTTTTTCTATATTCAACTACACTTCTTTTGACTTGAATTTGCAGTTTTGAATTTGTGTTATTCAAATATTTTATTGGTTTTTTACTGAAGACGTATAACGAGATGCTACTCATCTTCTGATAAGGAACCTTTCTTGATTCTGAGCTTCAAGTAGTTCTTCCACCTCTCTGCACAGGATTTCGGATCTTTGTCCAGGGCTCTATTCATTCTCTGCGATACAAGATTCCATTCTCATGGCCAGTATCGCTTAGCATAGGCATGTAACTGATAATCTTCTTCAAACTGCCACCTCTTCCACTCCTTCATCTGTCCATTTCACGGGCTTCTTCATCCTAATCAAATAAAATTATTGTGAAGAAGATGACATGGATAGGTTGTTTGTATGCCTTGACGATATGGGAGGGTTTCCAGACTCAAACATCACTCATCTAGTTCAACAATAATCTTGATTTTCCTTGACGATATGTAGCTTGATTTTTTATATGGAGCTTCATTCTCATATGTAATCTAGTTCAATAGTAACATGATGGGCAACAATAACCTGTGAATGGGGCCAATGTTGAAATTCTTTCAAAATGTTTCTATATGCACTGAAATTTGACATGGATAGATTTTTCGCATACCTTAATGATATGGAAGGGTTTCTAGACTCAAATATACGGTACTAGATGCAAGAACATGTTTACCATCAATGAATTTTAAAAGGAACAACGAACAAATATTGTACTAGGACAAGACATGGGCAACAGTGACCTGTGAATGGGGCCAACGTTGAAATTTTTTCAAACTGTTTTTGTATGCACTGAAATTTGACATGGATAGACTATTCACATGCCTTAACGATATGGGAGGGTTTTTGGGTTCAAATTTGACTCACACACCCACTTTCTTCCATAAAAAATTCATCATGTAAACCATAAACCCTAATTTTCTTTCAAAGTACACCAATTGGTTGACGTAAGTTTTAAGTTTTCGTCAGTCTTTCTTCATTTTTCTTTCAGGTTATACATTGTATAGGGTGAAATCATGAATATGGGTTACACTTTTGCTTGTTTTATGAGAAAAAAAACTGTATTTTCACAAGTTCTTCAACTTCTGGCATACAAATGTATTTTTTTTATTTAGAATTTCACTTTATAGTAAAAACAAAACTTGTGAAGAATTGTGTTAGCTTTCCAATGACTATTTTTCAAAATTTTTTTTTATCACGATTTGATATGTCAATTTGACAATTGTTTAACAGTATGTTCCTTAAACATGAAAGGAATGATAATGAGTTACTTATTTCTACAACAATGTATCTATTATTAAACTTATGTTTTTAAGAAACGAAATATACTGCAACAATATACAAAGACTCTATTTTATTATGACTACTTTTGAATCTAACGGATGAATATTATAATTTCTAGAATTTTTTGAAGTTGACCAAGCTGAAAATGTTGTAGATTTTAAACACATGTTTTTCTACACGTTGTATCTATCTTAATTTTTACTTAAAAATAAAATCTAAATATACCCTTTTGAAAAAAAACAGTTTAAGGATTATGAATATATTTTTTTCCAAAATTTTCACTGTATATTTTTAGAGATACCAATATTTCATTTCACCGAGTCATAATGTCTGCTGAAAATATTATGTAGTGATTTTTAAAAAAAATTAAATACAATTAGATAAAAATAAAGAAAATGAAAACAAATTATAGGAATTGAAAGTAGATTCAATTTTGGAAATGTTGGTGTCATTTTTGAAACCAAATTCTCAGTATTTGCAAGAGTCTGCAACCTCTGAAGTTCAGGTAATCTTGGGGAAATTCACTAGTTTTTGTTTTTAGTCCCAATTTCATGTTTTCAGCCGAAATAAACTTTCGAATGAAAAACTAATATTTCAGCTGAAAGACTAAAATCTAACGGAAACGTCAAAACTGAATAGTTTCCAAGGTTTTTGGTCGAAAGGTTGTTGAACAAATTTCATCGGTCGAAAAAAATGAAAATACATGTCGTATCATTTCATTTTTCACCAAATTGTATGAATAGGCTTTCAATCGAACACATTTAACACAATTCATCAGATGGACAGACAGATATAAGCTCGGGGATAGGGATTTCAAATCATTTCTATTATTGATTACAACGGTATTCTTTTCTTTCTTTATTTCTTCCCTCTGTTCCGTAGGATTAATCGGAGGATCGATATCGATACATGGTGGTTTCCTAGAGCACTTAAACAAAATTTCAAATCATCTTTATGGTTTTTGTTGAATAAGGTAATTGATGTTTGTTCAAGTTTTTATTCGAATAACAATTTATATGTTGAAAGATAAATGTTGAGCATTTTTTCAAGGTGAAGTCTTTGTTGAACATATCTTTTACATATAACTATAAAAGTCACGGGAAACAAAAGTTTGCGCAAGAGAAAATATGATCGCACTCAATATGATACTCACCAAATCGAACAAAGGAAAGAGCTTTATCGGAGAAAGAAACAAGAACATGCAAATATTGAAGAAATAAACGATGATAATGTCAATAGAGATTTTCAACAAGAAGAAGTTCAACTAGGTATGCATGCACATATGATGATCAAGCACACAACACACACTAGGACTATTCAGAAAGTACAGAATTCAAAGTATAGAGTTCAAATTTAAAATATTGTAAATTTAATATAATTGATTGTAATTACAATTTGATGTTTTTCAAGAAACATAAATAGATCTGTCTCATAATGTCAAAGAAGATGTTGAAACCAAAATTGAAGAAGAAGACATTTAAACCAAAATAGAAGCAGAAGATGAATCACCTATAGGCATGTACATAAATTTAGATTAATACAAGATGAACACTCAAGTATATATAACTTAGTGAATTTATGTTCGGGTTATGTTTTTTTATATAAAATTTAAATTGAAATATGCAAGAGAATCTATCAACATTGATGATGAAATATTAAAAAATGTTGATACTGACAAATTTGGGAAGAAAAAAGCTAAGCATTATATAAGATATCGAACTAAGAATATGTATAATAATTTTTTCAGAGATGAATCAGTAACAATACAAGCTCAAGTTTTACTTTGTCTATTGAAGTCAAGAAAGTTAAACGAAGCTACATCATTATTGGGTATTCTAAAGTCAACAAAGGATACAAAGATGCAACAAAATGTCTTTAACAATATAACTAGTGTATTAAAATCTTTTGGAAAATCTCGAAAAGAAGATGTTTGTGTTGCACGTAAAATGTTACAAACAATAATTGTTTCAGGGAGCAATATAAAAGATCGTTTGACACAACACATGGAAACAATGATGGGAACGTCAAGAAAAACATTGCACAAACATAGAAAATTTTGTTTCCAAATGGATGTAAATGATGAATTGGCTTGTTGGACAATGATTTCTAGACAACCCTACAAAGATAGACTTGCAGAAAATGTTAAAGAATTGGCCCGTAATTGTTGGTTGGAAGAATCTCATGTTTCACCACATACAAGGGATGTGTTGCGATGAAGAATAGCATGAAATCAATATGAATAAAATCCAAAACATATATTGCCAATGACACAAATAGAGTTGTTTAATAAGTTCAAAGAAGAGCACAAATAAGTTAAAATTTCCATCAATACATTTGTGCAACAAAAACCATGGTTTGTTAGACCCATCATTGTCTGTGACACGTGTTGTTGTCATTATCATGTGGAGTTTGAGTTGTATTACGACACTTTTTTGAATTTTGGTAAAACTTTATGGCCAGGTTCACCTCCTCCTTCCACATTCCGTGTTTTTATATTTGAAATTCTACGTGAAAGAGAAGATGATGATTTATTTTACAAAAAAAATGTGTTGGTGGAAAGAAATGTGATCATTGTGGAAATATAAGTTTGTTTCATTCAAAGTATCATATTGATATGAATGATCAATCATTTTCTAATATAAGAGTCAATTGGAAGAGATATGAATATATCAGCAACACAACTCCACATTATTCAAATGTTATTTCCAAAAGGATTGATTTGAAGGTAGATAAAATCAGTGTGATAGAATTTTTGAAGAAGTTTGAGGAAAAAATCTATAAATACACCAAACATTCACATAGAGCTTGATGGAAAGATCTACAATTCAAACAATCCCGTGAAGTGTTTCCACCAGGGACAATTTTGTATGTAGTTGATTTTGCAGAGAATTACACATTTGCTGCACAAAAATAAATACAGAGCGAACATTATCATTCTGATCAAGTCACGATATTTGTCCATATTCTATATAGACATGCTCAACAGAGTCTTCCAAACATAGAAAGAACCAATGACAATCGACAAGTTATTAAATAATATCACTTTTATATAAGTGATGATCGAGCACACAACACACATTATGCACAACATTGTTTTGATAAATTTTATGATTCATTGAAAGAACCCAAAATCAGATTCGATCGACATTTGATATGGTCTGATGGATGTGCGAGTCAGTTCAAATCTGCACGATCATTCTATTGGTTATGCCATCTTCATAAAAAATTAAACATTACACATTGTTGGAATTTTTTTGAGGCTGGTCATGGAAAAGGAGAGCATGACGGTGCAAGGGCATGTATAAAACAAGCACTTTGAAGGTATCAGCGGAACCCTCATGCCGATTGATTTGAATCCACTGAACAAGTTGTTGAATGGTGCAACATGGCGCTGAGACATGAATATAATCCGTCAAGGGATGTGCACAGGTGTGTCTATATATAAGTGTTACATGTATGTACACAGGATATATAAATTTGAACACGTTCAAATTTATATTCAATCTTCAATCATTTTCTTCAGAGATTTCAAGTTAACAAGTTCTTGTCTTGTGCAGGTATTTTTGGTATGTTGGAATCGAAGATGTAAATAGATCAATCTCATATGACGCCGATACAATACCTGGGAAAAGAAAACTACATTCATTTAAAACAAAACGTTTTCAAAATGAGTTTGCATTTGATAGATGAAATGGCTCTTGTTTTTGTTCAATTTGCATAGACGACACAGAATCCATAGATATTTGCGAGAACAAAAATGCAGGATATGTTAAAGCTTGGAGACATATTGAACTTAATGTAAAAGGGAAAATGTCACTTGCAAGCTCAGAGGAGATGGAATCAAATGAAACTATAGTGTTAGTTGATGGCGATAGATTTTTTGATCTTGTTAGAGAAGGTAAAATTTTTATGTTTAAATTTTTTCAAATAACTTGTAGATACATACTTGTGTGATAATCTAACATGAATTATTTGTTGTCCAATATATCCAATTATTTGTAGAAGATGTTTTTTCCATGGTTGTACCTGTAGACAACATTGAAATGTGAAATATTATTTGATGCGATGCACAGAACAAAACATGAGGCTATTAGAAGATTTTGATGATAACGGTTTTATATATGAAAGAGGATCCATTGTATTGAAATGATATTTTTTTCAAGAAACTTATCAAACCGATACTCATGTTCACTTTGAAGACTACCGGTCAGATGTCACAAGTTATCAATATAGTCATTTGGTATGTGCAGCGTGCATAAAGTTAATGGAAGTTCAATAAAAAAAAAAAAAAACGTTAGAAAATGGAAAATGTCCAAATTCGACCATGAACGAATAATTGAAGATGGAATACCATTATGTTTCTTTTAAACAAACTTGGCGCATGTTTACATTCCAAAATTTTTAATTTTTCATTGAAAGTACATTCCAGATTTTGATAACTTGTTTTGACTATCTTCAAACATATTTCCAATTATGATATTTATAAAAATGGTACTATGTATAAAAAACTCACTTGGGAATTGCACCCCAATTAGTACC
>ML787040.1:566727-580775 GCA_009831015.1 Picea engelmannii
AGTACTTTTGGTAGGTTACCAACCAAAATTTTGGTTAGAGGTTACACACACAGATATGTGCTAGAATGCGATTGTTGTTACCTTTCCATCCCCAATAAAAAATTAACTCATGAAGAGTCCTAATCAATAGTCTTCTCATGAAAAGAAAACATGTCAAAAGTGCAGTTTGGTCCTAGGTGGGGTAGATACGAAGTTGTCCTCTCTGACACTTGAGTTAGACCCAATTAACATATCCAATTAAAAGTCACAACTTGTTACTTGACTCATCCTTTGACTTGTATTTTGAGAAGTCATTTATTTTGTAAAACAATTTTCATTATCAATTACTAATCTTTATTGAAATATATCTTTGTAAATTTTGATATACAAGTATATTTTCTCCACAAGTGCATGATGGAAACACAAATATGTGGAGATCAATCATGATATTAAAGGAATTTAAGTAGACAAATTAAACATTTCCTAGGAATCATAAGGAATCGTGTAAGAAGTCAAATAGTCAATTGGGTCAGAGTGCGACTAAGTACAGAGTTCTGTTGGGAAGTTCCAATGGGAGAGAACCAACCTAATATGGAAGTAATAGATTTACTGAACTATGCATAATTGACTTGAAGATCACATTTATGGACAAATAATGGAAATAATGGATGCATGTTTCTAGAACATGTCAACAAAAACCTAAAAGGTTCTAAGAATGTTTATTGGTCAATTATTTGTGTAGTATGTTCTATGAGTAGTTGAATGATTGAGAACTAAGTTGATTGGGATTCTTGGTAGAATAGCACTCAACGTTACCATGGAATAGATCGATCCTAATGGTTTCTTTGAGGGTGCATATATGTTTCATCATAATGGTGATCAATCCTAATGGTTTCATCACATTGCAAGGTAAGGTTATGTTTATCACCATTGCCATGTCGAGTTATGTTCATCTCATTATAAGATTGAGCTATGTTTCTAACATTAAGACATCAGTTTTTGGACATCACATTGCAATGTAGGTTTTTGTACATCACATTGAATTATTAGGTTTTGTATGTTAGATTGCGAGTCAGGTTATGTATGTCAAATTGTGACATCGATGTATGTTCATCATATTGTGACATCGGGATATGTTTGTCACATTGCGATGTAGGCTTATATTGGATTCCATGATATTTCATTGTTAGGTTTTGTACATCACATTGCATTGTTATGTTTTGTACATCAAATTGCGTTGTCGGGGTATGTATGTCAAGTTACGACATCAAGGTATGTTCATCAGATTGCAACATCAGGATATGTTTTTCACATTGTGATATGGGGTTATGTTGGATTCCATCACAATGTGATGTTAGTGAAAGGTTATGTTTGATTGAGATGTCGAGATATCTTCCTCACATTGTCATGTCGGGTTATGTTCATCACATTATAACATCGGGTTATGTTTCTCACATCACATTGAGATATTGGGTTATGCTTCTCACATTGTGTTGCTAGGCTATGTTGACACATTGAAAAACAAATGATTTGGCCAAGTTTTTTGAAAAAAATTCTAATGAATTTTTTCCTTGGTAAGAAAGATAGGAATTTTGACTTGACTATCACATGGAAGGAAACATCACTATGATTTGATGTAAATGAAAATTTTATCATCATAGGAAACATAACTATGATTTGATGTAAATGAAAACTTTATCATAATTTATTGAATCAAAAGTAAATTAAACTTATTAAATTTTAAATTTAAATTATTAAAATTTATTAAATATTAAATTAGTAACTATTGAACTTTATTAACTATATTCTCTCACAAATACACTATTTTAACTATTCAAATAAAAATAATATAAAAAACATAGAATATGTAGAGGTGAAAAAGATAGAAATTATACCATTGATATCTTTATAAGTTCAAAAAATAATAAACTAATCTTATTACAAGACAATGGTGATGAGTTAAATTTTCCCAAAGTTTAAAACATTATACAACATGAATCCAAAAAGTAAAAGCCTTGATCTAATGATGATTACCTATGAAAAACACGAAATTTGTAGCTTCTAATTCTATTGAAGTGCCAAGGAGCAACATATGAAGCACCATATTCATGGAAATGAAAGAAATTTTGAACAAGAAAGATTCGATCGTTTTTATACTTGATATAAGTTAAAATAATTCTATATAGATTTAGTTAAAGAGAAAATATTGGAAATCGAGACTTTAAACATGTGTAGACTTGATATAACTTAAGTTAAAATAATTATATATGGATTTAGTTAATGACAAAATATTTGAAATGGAAACTTAACACTTGTGTAGACTCGATAAAAGTTAAGTTAAAATAATTTATATTGATTTAGTTAATCAAAAAATATTTGAAATGGAAATTTAAAATGTTTGTATAATATTTGTTACTTTGTTGAATTATTATTATTGACTATTTATGACGTACGATTTTTTTTTCAATCTTACAACCTAAAATTTTATTTAACTGCATAATCAAAATTCAAAGACAAGGAAAAGCAATAAAAATATATATATCAAAAAGGAATATTCAATGTGCATTGTGAATATTTTCACATTGAATAGAATTCAATTTTTTAATTCTATTGAATGTGAAAATATTCACAATGTGCAAGTATTCAATTTTTTAAAACAAGGAAGGAGATTTGAAGTGGGAAAAATATTTTCAGGCCTAAAAAGACTTTATCAAACATTCAAGGGCTATGCTAGTTTATGATTATTATTGATTATTGAATCCATATAACTTTTTTTTTTTAACTTACAACCTAAAATTTCATTGAACTGCAAAGTGAAAGATTGTGAGGTATATAAATCATAATTTAAAACGGAATTATGAGACAGATTATCAGAATTCAAAGACATGCAACTTAATAAAACAAAAGGTGAGCGAGTACAGTATTGAAAAAGAATATTCAATATGAGAAATATTAATTTTTTTAACTCTTATTTTTATCAACAAGGCAGGAGATTTGAAGTGGGCAAAAGGTTTTCAAGCCTGAAAACTTTATCAACCATTCAAGGGCCAGGTTCTGTTATGATTATCAGATTATAAAGTATATAAATCATAATTTAAAACAAAATTATGAGATAGATTATCAGAATTCAAAGACATACAAATTATTAAAACAAAAGGTGAGCGAGTAAAGTATTGAAAAAGAATATTCAATATGAGAAATATTAAATTTTTTAACTCTTATTTTTATCAACAAGGCAGGAGATTTGAAGTGGGCAAAAGGTTTTCAAGCCTAGAAACTTTATCAACCATTCAAGGGCCAGGTTCTGTTATGATTATGATTAAGTGTTTAACTAAAAATCTATTTCAAATGCAACTAAAAGTAAAATTAAAATAAAAACTAAAACTAAATCTAATTTGAACAGGGCAATGTCGTGGACACCCAACTATTTGGCCACAAGGCTAAGCCCTCACGACCAAGTCACAATCCACTGGACTGTGACTTGCCCACAAGGGCCTAGCACTATGTCCAGACAGTTGGCGTGCCCACGACATTGCCCTGCTCAACCTCCTAATTAATTAAATTTTGATTTAAAAATACTAAATTAAATTTGGCAGAAAATGAAAAATAAAACTAAAATTAAAATTAAAATAAAACTAAAGATAAAATTAAAATTATAAATTAAAATAAAAAAATAAAACCAAATCTAAAACTAAAATACAAATAAAAATCTAAAATTATAAACTAAAATTAAAACATAGAGAAATACCTTTAACTCGCAGACAACTCGCCAAAATGGCGTCTGCGCCAACACGACTATTGCACCCAAATGCTCACAAGGCCTCTGTGCCAAAATCTCACACCTCTGCGCTCATGATCTATGCACCAAACTCTCATAGACCTCTATGCTCACGACCTCTGCCCCAAAAGCTCAAAGACCTCACATACGCTCACAGACCTCACAGACCTCACAAACGCTCATAGACCTTACAAATGCTCATAGACCTCTACGCTCATGACCTTACAAACACTCACGGATGCACACATCCATGCTAAAATGCCAAAAAAAGTTTGAAAACCATTCGAATTTGACGTGTGGTTGATATATAAACATTCTTTCGGCCGTAAGATTGTTCAGCCGAACAATTGTTTGGTCGAAACATTGTTCGGCCGGAATATCTTTCGGCCGAAAAAATTATGCCAGATGGAAAAAATTCGTCTGACTTAATTTTTACACACAAATCGAGGGTGACATCACTACGTCGTTCGATTTGACGTTCCATTTTTTGGCTGGAAACTAGTTCTGCCAAAACAAATATCTTTCGGCTGAAAAATAATATTAGTTCGGCTGAAAAAATGTTTTTCAGAATTTTGGAGATCCAATTATCATGAAAGTGTTACCCACCTTCGTGATTTCACCCTATATACAATGTATGTGTGTCATAGTTGTGATGAAAAATCCCTCTTTTTGCTCATTGTTTAATCAATGCTATAAAAATGACTCTAATGAATGACCCATGCATCCCTAAGGAGATTTGTATGATATTGTACCTTGTTGTTTGACCCTAGAACATTCCTTGGACAACCATCAAAACCATACTTCATGTTACAAATTCATTTGAAATGACCATTGTTATATCACATATTGCATTTGTGATTCCATAAATCCCTATGTATGGACCATAAATCCCTCTTTTTCGTTAACAATGGTCAATTAGCTCAAATAGATCGGGCTAAGATTCAATCCTCCTCTCCCACTATATCCCACACCTCTAGGAAATTTGGATGCGGAAAAGGAGAAGGAAGATTTGAAAGAAAATAGACAAAAATGTAGGGTTATACCATGTCAAAGGTGTCATTACTCATTTTGTGTCCTATGACCTTAGGGATGCTTGCAAGGAACAAAAATAATGGGACAAAAAAAGAGGCAGGGTAAATGACATAATTCACATGAGACATTTTTTATTCTATAATATATATCTCTCTGCACCCCCATCCTCTGTCTCTCAGGCGCAGAATTAGAAATTTGGGTAGGAAAACCAACATCGAGTGGTTTCTTATCATTTATTTCAAACTCCTTATAACCCTTAACTCATAGTTCTTACAATCCTTAAAACTAGACACTCTAACATACAACAACATATTTTTAATCCTTATAACCCCTTAAAATTTACCTTATTACCCTTCATCAATAACCCAACTAGTCTTGTAATCCCAATGGCACATAAACCCTATCTTATAACTCCTAAGAATGTATCAACCCTAATTCCTATGACCCTTAGTTACCCCCTATGACCCCTAACCACAATCCTTTGTAACTCATAACCCATTTAACCATTAACACCAAAAATAATGATATAAGACCTATCCCTTAACCTTTATAATCTTAGACAACTAACAGAAATAAACATTTTTATTCTAACCTCTAACCTTTATAATTGTAATACCTAAACTTTGTAATTCTAACACCTAAACTCTAACATGACATACATCTCCTAACCCTTACTTTGAATAACACCTATAACTCCTAAGTTTTATTACTCCTATGAATTTTCACCCTATAATAACCATTATCCACAATGAGTACCCCTAACCATATGACTCATATAACCTTAAACCTTTAAGGATTTGTAAATGACATAATTAACCTAGAACACATATGAACTTTTAAAAACTAACCCTGAGAACCTCTATCAAATCTAATCATATAACATCTATAAATCCTCACACTTATAATACCTAATGCTTTGAACATCTAACATTTATTATTCCTAATCCCTAGCCTTATAACCCTAAGACTCTGAAATCCTTGAAGATTATATCCCCTAATTCATATAACCCCAAACCCCTAAAACCACTAACCTAATACCTTATAATCTTTTACCACCATAACCATTATAACCATGCTTAATGTTTAACCTTTATCCACTATAACCCCCAATCGCCAAACCCCTCAACCTTATCACCATTGATCCTTATAACATAGAATGCATGCCATGTAACCCACATATAACCCATATTATTGCAATCTTGTAGTCCATATAAACCGAAACAACTAACCCCTTAAACCCCTAATTTATAACATATATCAGTGCATAACTCTTACAACTCTTAACCCCTAACCCTTATCAACACCAATACATATAACCCTTAACCTAAAGCTCGTATAACCCTTAAACCCAAATCCTATAACATACAACACCAAATGAGGAACCCTCATATCCTCCTCAAACCTAACCCTATTACCCTTAATCAATAACTCATCTAAATCCTTAAGCGAAATGATAATTAAACCCTATCTCATAACTCCTAATTCCTATAACCCCTTATAACCTCCAAACCATAACCTTTATCTCAAAATTTATGATAATGCTTGAACCATATAACACCTCAAACATAACCTACATAATGTGTATAATATTTATCTTCAATATAAAACCTATCTCATAACTCCTAATTCCTCCAAACATTAATGCGTATCAACCCTACTAATACCTTATAACCCTTGAAACATATAACATTTATCTCAAAAATCATGATAATCCTTAAACCATATAACCCCTAAACCCTAGCGTGCATCAATGTACAATGCTTATCTTCAATTTATACCCTATAATTGCTATGCCTACCCTAAAAACCCTAAAAACTAACCCTTAACCCCTAACTTCTAACCACTACACCATATAACACTCTTATGCTACCTCACAATTATAACATATTTCCCTTGTAATACTTAAGTCTTATCACCCCCACCAATCTTAACCCCTATAGACATACACACCTACTCTCTAACCCCTCCTAAGATGTAACCCTTGTAACCTCAATAAGATTTATGTGTAAACACTTATAATCACTTACCCCTAACTATTATAACCCATGATTTACAAAACACCTATAAGTACTAACCATTATAGACCCTATCATCATTATCCCCAATGATCCTACAGCTCCAGCTACAACCCTTACTAACATAAATCTAACTTTTATAACCCTTTACCCATATAAACCATCCATTAATCGTGTAACCCATAAGCCTCACATCATATAACCTAATTACCTCTAAACCCTATAACCCCTATCAATATTACTAACCCATAATTTGAATAAATTATCCAATATAATATGTAACCTCAAACACTAAACCCTTAACCACTACAGTGCCTATCACATAACCCTTATAACCTCTATAATATTAACCATTCCAATCCTTAACCCCTATTAGTTATCACCCCTTACCTACCAAAAATATCAATCAATTAATATATAATATATATATATATATATATATATAATATTAATTAAATATAAATTAATTATATAAAATATATAAATTAAAAAAATAAAAAATAAAACAAAATTCAAACAAACAAAACACATTCCACACTCATGCCTTATTCATGAATTTAGACATCACTCATAATCAGTACACTTGTGTAGCATAGAATTAGAGGGAAAATTCACAGAGAAGAGGGGAAATGGGCAGGAGATAAAGCTAAGAAGAGCTAAGGAAAGAGGAGGAGGAGGCTAAGCATAGATCAGATAGAGAAGAAGGCCAAACATTCACGAATTTAGACCACACTCACACTCACACTTGCGCGATAGAGAATTAGAGGAAAAATTCGCGTGATAGAGAAGAGGGGAAATGGGAAGTAGATAAAGCCGAGAAGAGCTAGGGAAAGAGGAAGAGGAGGCCAAGCATAGAGATAGAGAAGGAGGTCAAGCACAAAGATAGAGACATAGAAGGAGGCCGCCAAGCATTCCACCGTCAAAAATGGTAATTTTGTGGGCTTTGTCCCCAAACCCAAATCTAACTATTGTTTGTGCATCAATATGTTTGTGACTATAGGATTGAATCCCAATACGTAGTTTTAGAAATGCTAGTTTGAAAAAAATTTGATGTAGTTTGTACTCTGGAAAAATTAATTATTAAATGTTGAATGTATTTAAAAATATCAGTGCATAGTGAAATATCAGTGGCAATAGTATGTGATACAAAATGGGTTCATGTTGAAGCTCCTTAGTCGAAAGAACCTTGATTCACTTATATTTGTGAGGGAGGAAGAGATCTTGGCCCTTGCACAAAATGTCAAGAAGTGGTGTGCATTGAGGGAAGTAACAAATGTGAGCAAGTTGGTCTCAACATTTTCCATGGATATCATTTATAGGATGACCTTTGGCAAGAAGAGACTTAATGCTCCATGTTCATTTGAAACTTGATTGGATCCACTTGTTTCTTCCTACCTTCTTATAATAGTATAATAATACAATAATTTGTAGAGAAGGCTCCATTTGGATATGTAAAAACTTTCCAAAATATAAGTAATAAATGGTTGGCCATCATTAAAGAAACATAGAAAAAATTCCCTTTATATAGACCTAGAAAGGGCATATCATATCATCAACACATAAAGGACTCTTGTTATTAAGGGTTGGATTGGTTGGTCAAGTAGGAGTGGTTATATTCCCCCATCAAATTTTAATCCCCCCTAAGCATAGTGACTTGTTTAGGCCCTTCATTAAGGGGGGGTCCAATAAGTCATATTTTGATTGATAGGCACTACTAAAGTAGAATTTATCACATTGACACAACCTTACACCTTGGAAATACTTGTACAATCATAATATCATAGGGAGAATGATCAAGTCCATTATATGTGCACATGGGTCATCACCTATTGACACTATATGTTAAACCCCTACCTTCAAATTCCCCCATGACTACCATAAGAGATTAGGTGAAGCCATTGAGAATGGATCCTTATCCAAGCTCTCTCTCTCTCTCTCTCTCTCTCTCTCTCTCTCTGGACTAATAGTATGAAGGAGGAGGGATTGAAACTATAGAGGGGGATACTGAAGACATCCAGTTGGTCGATTATTCAGACGATCCAAAGGAGGTGGTCCAAAATTTTTAGTATACAAGTTCAATTACCAAGGGTTCGGCTACTAGGAGATTAAAACTTGTCGATTTTTGAAGGGGGGAATCCTGGAGTTTCATTTTTGATAGCCACAAAACCTTTGGGTTTGAAGAATTTTTTGGATTCCATTGGCATGGATGCGACATGCAAGAGAACATTAGGGGCACTGAAAGTATTGGGAATGATGCAAGTATCACTACTACATATGACCAAATTTTCCATGATTTTTCATTGCTATTTCCACACATATCTGTTGCACTTTCCACAAACGCAAACAATTTTTTTCATGGTTGGAAAGATAGAGGCGCTCATCTTTCCAACTTGCCTTGCGTTGCATTCGAGCACCCATCTTGCCAACTCACCTTGCGTTGTGTTCGGGCTCCCATCTTGCCAACTCTCCTCTCATTGCGTTTAGGTGCCCTGCCTCATTTTTGCTATGACTCATCTTGTGGGTGCCCGTCTTTCCAAGTCGCCTTGCCTTTGCATGCCCAACATGCTGACTTGCCTTGCCTTTATGTGCCCATATTTCCAACTCGCCCTTCCTTGCCTTTTGGAAACCCCAATTTTTTTTCCACATGAGTTGTGTCGCTGACTCTTCAGTTTTGTTGGTTGGGAACACATCTTGCGAAATAGCATTGCCCCGCCTTTGCGCGCACTAATTTCTTTTCTTCACGTTTCCTCATGTGGTTTCCATCTTGCCAACTCACTTTTTCTAGCCTTTCGCCCCCCCTATTTACCAACTCCTCTTGCCTTGAATTTGGACTCCCTTCGTTGATGTGGGCTCTCCCTCTTGACATGCCTATGGGCGCCTATCTTTTCAACTCGCCTTGGTGTACCGTAGCAAAACCCCATGTTTGTGTTGGCTTTAGGAAACCCCGTGTTTCTTCCCAGATGTGAGTTGTGTCACTGGATCCTCGGTTTTGTTGGTTGGGTGCTCCTATTGCTTACTCGGCTTGCCTTTGGGAACCCCTTTTGCCAACTTGCCTTGTGTTGTCTCTGGAAACCCCAAGGTTTTTTCTTACCACACCCGTGTCGCTATCTCTTTTAGTTTTTTTCTTGGGTGCTCCTCTTGCCAACACGGCTTGCCTTTGGATGCTTCTCTTGCGAAATTTATGCAACTTTATGCAACATGCAACTTTATGCAACATGCAACTTATGCAACAATGCAACTTATGCAACTATGCAACTATATGGAAGTTTATGCAACTATGCAACTTATGCAACTTATGCAACTATGCAAGTTATGCAACTATGCAACTTATGAAACTTTATGAAACTATGCAACTTTATGCAACATGCAACTATGCAACTTATGCAACATGCAACTATGCAACTTATGCAACTTTATGCAACTATGCAACTTTATGCAACTATGTAACTTTATGCAACTATGCAACTTATGCAACTTTATGCAACTATGCAACTTATGAAACTATGCAAGTTTATGCAACTTTATGCAATAATGCAACTTATGCAACTTATGCAACTTTATGCAACATGCAATTATGCAACTTATGCAACATGCAACTTTATGCAACTTTATGCAACAATGAAACTATGCAACTATATGAAACTATATGCAACTATATGCAACTTATGCAACTATGCAACTATGCAACTATATGCAACTATATGAAACTATGCAACTATATGCAACTATATGCAATTATATGCAACTATGCAACTATATGCAACTTTATGCAAAAATGAAACTTATGCAACTATATGCAACTTATGCAACTTATGCAACTATATGCAACTATGCAACTATATGCAACTATATGAAACTATGCAACTATATGCAACTTATGCAACTATATGGAACTATATGAAAATGTGCAACTATATGCAACTTATGCAACTATGTAACTATATGAAACTATAAAAGAGAAGACTCACACCCCAAAGCATACCAAGATAAAAATAATGG
The DNA here is from genome assembly GCA_009831015.1 of Picea engelmannii. Lineage (NCBI taxonomy): Eukaryota > Viridiplantae > Streptophyta > Pinopsida > Pinales > Pinaceae > Picea > Picea engelmannii. The sequence continues at coordinate 577,531 of ML787040.1, forward strand.
GATGCCAAGTATGATATGAATCAAGTAAATAAGGACCCCAATAAGTTTGTTACATACAGTAGAATCAAGTATATTCTCCAAGAAAAACATGGGTTCCCTAAATATTTGCTCCCTAACTTATCTTCTCATTTTTTCGAGTGTTGGTACCACAAACTTATATTCGCATGATAACTTATCTTCTTGTTTTAAGAGTGTAGGTACCACCAAATAGGTATCTACAGGATCTATCTTCCTCGATTGATGATCAAGATATACTAAGAGAGGTTGAAAGTGAGACGTGTTGTACTAGATCTACCGGTTCTAGATCAACTAGATCTGAAAAGTTAAGGAAAAGATTTTGTATATGCATGCAATTTTTTATTGCCAACAGAGGGTCATGTAATTATGATGTTGAGAGCATAGGTGACATTGAGTTTCCCTTGAGGTATATACATCTAGTGCAACAACGGGCACCTAAGGAGCTACCTGAAGTAGACACATATTTCTTCATCAGTGGGAGGATGTATCGCATTGCTCCTTCATCCTTACATGGATTGGGGTTATTTTCCATGGATGGCATAAATTTAGGCTATGGAACTATAGATGAATTGATGGAGTATGTCAGACCATTATACAAATACAATCACTGGTTGATGTTGGTTTGATATACGCAGAGTATGTGGAGATACGGAGTTGCCGCAAATTATATACAACTAGTAGATAACAATCAAAATAGAGGGGAAACTATGTATATTGATGGAAGGTCAAAAGCTACTGGAAGCATTGTGGGCTTTATAAATAGTACATGACCAATGGCAACAAATAAGAAACCAAATTGCATATTTGAGGGACGCAAAGGAAATCGTATATTTGTATGTGCAACAAAAACAATAGTTCCAAGTGAAGAGTTGTTGATCGATTACAACTTTAATCAAATAGATGGAGGGGGTGCGGCTATTGGGGTAAATATCTTACATACCCTTCAATTCAACCTTTGATCAATCATTGTTATAATTTATCGCTGCAATATTTCAATTTTTTACTGCGTATATTTCATTTTTCATTATTTATTTTCTCATATTACTGCAACATTTCATTTTTTTAATGTTACAATTACTTTCATAAATCTTGTTGATTAATTTATTGTGTCAACATCTGTCTAGGGTGACCGTGAGAAAACACTTGCTACATCTGTTCAGGGTGACCGTGGAAATGCATCTGTTGTGCCTCAGCAGGTAAATGTTAAATAAAGTAACAACTTATGACTACAATAGCTACATTTATGAAATTTCATTATTTGTTTTATGATATTATTTCAATATTTCATTTTTTTAATGTTACAGGTGAATTTCATAACTTTTTTTGATTGATTTATTGTGTTAACTTCTGTCCAGGGTGACCATCGAAAATCACCTGCTACATCTATCCAAGGTGACCGTGGAAATGCACCCGTTGTGCCTCAGCATGTAAATGTTAAATATAGTAACAACTTATGACTACAACAACTAAATTTCTGAAATTTCATTATTTATTTTCTGATATTACTACAATATTTGATTTTTTTAATGTTACAGGTGAATTTCATAACTTTTGTTGATTGATTTATTGTGTCAACTTCTATCCAGGGTGACCATGAATAATTACCTACTACATCTATCCAGGGTGACCGTGGAAATGCACCCGTTGTGCCTCGGCAGGTAAATGTTAAATATAGTAACAACTTAGGACTACAACAACTAAATTTATGAAATTTCATTATTTTTTTTTTTCTGATATTACTGCAATATTTCATTTTTTTAATGTTACCGGTGAATTTCATAACTGTTGTTGATTGATTTATTGTGTCAACGTCTGTCCAGGGTGATCGTGGAAAATCACCAGCTACATCTGTCCAGGGTGACCATGGAAAGGCACTCGTTGTGCCTCAACAGGTAAATGTTAAATAGAGTAATAACTTATGACTACAATAACTAAATTTCTCAAATGTTAAAGTTCATCTCATTAATTTTATTCATCAATGTATTGTGGCCTGGTCAACGTGGGAAGGGACCTAGTGAGGATCTTGGTGAGGACAAAATATTTTATTCCAGTAACCCAATAGAAACTGTCGTGAAGGCCTTGAAGAAGGAAAACATAGAATATTTAGGTTTTCTTCACAAAAGACCCCTGACACAGGAGGACAGGGAAAGAATTGCAAAGATACAAAATCTAATAACTAATTTTGGGGTAAGGGCCATCTTCACATATTTTTATCAACTATGACAATTTCATATCCGTTTTTTTGTTTTATATTTTCTATATGATCTGATAAAGCAAATTTTTCCATTTGTAGGAGTTTTTAAACCCCGTGCCCCATGAACCTGTTGATCCTGCAACTGCTATAGGTAGCAGTGATGCTCTAATGCAACAAAAAAGTTGACATAGAAAAGTAAAAGTGAGGATTTTTTACCCTCCCGAGGTTCCCCTCGAATCCATTGATGAACACAATGATGTTGACCGACATGACATGCCATAGAATTATGAGCCGGAGCCTAGGACTCCACATGACTCCACAGAGGAACGTATTGTAGATGGAGTGGAAGCTATTATGCATGGAACATAATGAATTAAAAGCACCAGATCACTAGATCTCACCTTTCTGGTGGATGGCGCATGTGTTCTGATCAAGATTCAAAAGATTACAGGTATTTGTTAATTAATTGATTCATTTTTATCATGAAATTGAAATGGACATTTGTTGAGATTATTATAAATTAATGGATAACACGTTTTTGCAGGAAACAATGTTTTCTATAGAAACTTGAATGACAAAGCATTGGAGTTGTTTGGCCGCACCATTCGCACTCAGTGGAATGGCCAAGATAGAAAAAATAAATATGAATTGATAGACCACATGGTAAACTTGTTCGGCAATATGTTCAACAAGAAAGTGGTTACAAATTTAGCTGATGAGAATTTAAAATATACCAAGGCCCAATATAGGGAGAAATTGTAGTTAGACCTCAAGCATGAGCTCCCTTCCATGGTTCCATAGAAAGAGTGGAAGGCCATGATAGAGGATGCAAAGGAGAACTTGTTTAAAAAACAAGGAAGACATCCACGAGCTGGTCAAGCAAGGTACAACACATGTCATATTATTAGTGAAATATGCTCATTTATGTTTCTCTTTCTTGTTTTAAGTAACAATTATGATATCTAATGTTTTTCAAAAATTCCATATATAGGCTACCTAACACCTCCAAAGAAACCAAGGCTAGAATGGAAAA
>ML787040.1:590374-607324 GCA_009831015.1 Picea engelmannii
TCGATAGAACCAAATTCCCTAAGAGTTGTTTTGAAAATGCAAAGAAGAATCCATGATTAGAAATCACCTCAACATGGGTTGGGACCCACTTGAGGGATATATATCATATGAAAGACTATGCGTAGTTCAGTTTGTTATTAGGATATGGTCTCAAAGTGGACCCTATGTTGGTGGATTTCTATTAAGTAACAGGTTAAAATGATCTGATGATCTCAAGAACTGTGTTAAAGGTTTCTTCATAGCCATCTTTACACATGTCACACTCTAACGATTGTAAGTGAATCTTTACACATACCATCTTTAGTTGATCTCAGTGCTCAATTCTTTTTAAAGAGATTCTTTGTATTCTTTTATCTATTTTAATACAAGATAAGCATGTTGCACTACTTGGCGTTTATTTGTGATTTTCAATATATTTTTTCATGCACATGTTGGGAACTTTCTCTTGACTGACTTTCTTGTTCATGGATGAGGATTAGACCCATGAAAACTAGGTGTAATATTCTGGACAAATTTAACATGCTTTTAGGGTTTTTGAGGTGATGTTTCATGGAACATATTATGGGTCTTGAAATATTCTTGGATAATTTTTTGGATGGTTCCTCTCTCATTTACAAGAGAATTAAATTTCAGAGAGATAGGGGGATTAGTTATTTTTTAGGCCTCCCACTTCTTGCACTTGCACTAAAGTATTCCACATTATACTCCCTCTCAAGTCAGATTGGACACTTGGTCTGAACGGGATTATTCAACAGTATACAAACCACCCACTATAATTTAATAAAAAAATCCTTCCTTTTCCAAAATATATGCCTTGGATTATATTCAGCATTCCCTTCCCCCGTTTCAGGGGTATGCTAGTATTACGACATGACCATTGCCTAGATTTTGAACCTTTCGGAAATTGTTGCAACTCCTGCTCCAATACTAGTGAAATCAAATTGGTTGATTGTAACATATATAGGTTGTACCTATGTGCTCATGTCTCTATGTTCCCATGTCTCAATAGCTTGATAAGAAAACAAATATTAGGCCCATGAATTCTATCCTAACCTTGGAATTATAGAAAGAAGGGTTATTTTTTATCAATAATTGTTGCTTTTCTTTGTAGGTCGACTGATTGACATAGCCTCAAACTAGCTATATTCAAGTGCAGATACACGTTCCTTTCAGACATAAAGACTGGAGTTTGGGGAATCTTCATATTCTACGGCATGACCCCGAAGGAACGGGAGGAACAATCCAACCTGGTTGCCTTCATATGGAGGGATCCTAGAAAAATCAATGCAATGAGTTCACAGGCACGAAAGCGGTCCTTTGTATATTTGATTTCTTGATACCACATACCACCATGAACAGGCTTGTAAATGAACATGCTCGTAAATACATAGGTTCATTCCTCGAGCGATATGATAAATCTATATTCAATTTATTTATTTTTAAAACCTACATAAGGCATGGCAATAGCGACATAAGTTTGTCGCGAGCCATTGATGAGTTTTTTACTTTGCCATGATTTTTCTTTGCATCTTTCCACGCTTTTTCATCGCAAATATGTCATCTGTGTCGTAAGAGGTTGGTGGGTTTTTTATATGCCATGATGTTTCATCGCTATTGCCACAATTTTTTGTCGTAAGCATGGAATCCTCTCGTACCATGGTGGTCAACACAATAGGTCAACTTGTGGGAGGCATAAATTTTGCATGCGATCTTTGATTGACGTGATTTTTGCACTGTTGGAAAGGTATTGATGTGTATAATATAATCACAAGGTATTAATGTCAATAGGGAAGTTTTTACCCCAAAATTTTTTGTTTGATGCTTCAATATGGCTTCGAAAGATTTTAAACACCAATTTTCCGAACTAGGACCTGCCATTAAGATGACTCCGCAAGATAATTCTTCCTATTTTTTCCACTCTAAATGCATCAAGATAGATGAAAATAATATAATGATCCAATCCATATCATACCTCCCCATTTAGAGAGGCTTTTGGTTCCCAAAATATTTATTGAATGAGGTGAGGAAATGTTTCTCTACCTTCTCCCTGGAGTACAACGTTTCTTTGCTTGGAAGTTGTCCTTTCAACCCAAATGTCCAAAGGTCATGCTACCATTATTTTGTAGTTCTAGACTACTTCTGAAAACCTGTGTCCTCTTCCAACTCTACCTGAGCATCTAGTGCTAAATCCTCAATGGAAGGTAGGACCTGCTCTGCCTTCTGATCCAACATGGAGGGCTCATAGATTTTGAGATTCTCCACATTCACTATTGAGTAAATGTGCATGTATGGGAGTATACTGAGTCTAGAAGTGTTATATCCCACCTTTTCTAATACCTCAAAAGAACCATATCACAAAGCCTTAATATTCTTACCATGACCTTATATTCTTTCCTTATTCAACTGTAACCACACTCTGTCTCCAACTCTAAATGTTTTCTCTATTATGTGTCGGTCATGTCTAGTATTGTACTTTTTCTATGACTTCTTTAGTGCCTCCTATAATTTCAAATGGATCTGTTTGATCTTCTCAATGAATTTTTCTGTTTTTAATGCATCTTCTATGAGGTCCACCCTCACTCCTTATTGTCCATATAAAACATCTAAGGGTGAAAGTGGAAAATAACTAAAGAAAGTTTCAAAAGGTGGCTTATATGTAGAAGTGTGGACTACTTTGTTATAAGAGTGTTGTATATAGATCATATTTTCATCCCATGTATTCAGATGCTTTTGATTGCAACCCCTCAAAAGTTGCAGCAAATTCATGTTGACTACTTCCATCTACCCATCTATATATGGATGGAATTATATATACCTCTTGAGCTTAGTGTCCAAAGGAACTCAGAAATATTATGTCCCTGTCTAAGATGATGCTCCTTGGTATCCCAAAGGGAACCCAGACATGTTCAAAGAACAAATTTGTTGCTTCCTGTCCAACAGTCTTTTTACAAGGCATGATAATGCACATTTTGTTGAACCTATCAACTAACACAAATAGATATTCATGTCCCTTCGTAGTTGTTGGCAAATCTCCCACAAAATTCATGGAAATAATTTTCCAAGGTGAAGTGGGTACAGGTAAGGGATGGTATAGACCTTGCTTCTTGTTACTGGGCTTGGTGGTACAACAAAGTATACATCCTCTAATACATTGTGCTACATATTCTTTCATTATGGGATAGTACATGTACCTTTGTAAGTTGGAAACTATCTTCCCAACACCAAAATGTCATATAACCTTGGAGGTATGAGCCTCTTTGATCAATTGAAATCATTCACCTTTAGGGACACGAAGCTTGTCGAGCTTGTAGAGTAAATCATTCTAGAAATGTTAGTAATCCTTACTGACACCTTATTCTATAAGAATTTATCCATGTAGCTACTGAAACACCTCCCTAAAGTCCTCATCTTATGTGTATGCCTCTTTGTATGCATCATGGCTAAAAGGATCCATGTACATCAGAGTTCCCAAATAATTAATATTGGATGTGGGTGGTCGTGAAATCATTTCTTCCAACTTGTTAGTGATACCCTTCTTATACTTTATGAGAAAATGAATTTCTTCTAAAAGCCCCATCCATTTTTAGTTCCTAGTTTGATGTAACTTACTCTGGGCTTGCAAATACTAGAGTGGTTGGTGATCTGTGTGGATGATGGTCTCCTTTCCCATCATATAATGCTTCCACTTTTTGACAGCTTTTACCAAGGCATAAAGCTCCTTGTCGTAGGTAGGGTAGTTTAGGACCACCCCACGAAATACTTTAGAATGATAGAAAATATGCCTTCCTCCCTACATCAGAACTACTCCGATGGCATACCCATTGACATATGTCTCCACTTTGAAGGGATTCTACAATTTTGGTAGAACGATCAATGGTGCTTGAATGATCTTTATTTTAATATCATCAAAGGTCTTCTCTTGATTCTTCCCCTACTGCAAACAATTACTACTTTATTTTATTGTGTGGAGTGGTGCAACTACCACTGAAAATGAAGATATGAACTTCTGCAAGTTCTGTGCTACCCCAATAAAGCTCCTAACTTTTGTGCAATTTGCAGGAATTGGCCATTTCATGATGGCCTACATCTTGGAGGGATCTATATTGAGCTCACCTCCACCAATCACATACCCAAGATACACCAAATACTATTGAGAAAACTCACATTTCTTGAAATTGGAAAATAAATGGTGCTTCTTCAGGGTCTCTAACACCTGCATAAGTTGTGATATGTGCTCCTCCTAGTAGCACTATAAACCAATATATCATCCAAATAGACAATAACAAATGAATCTAGATAAGGGTGTAAAACATCATTCATTAGTCTCATAAATGTAGTTGGTGCATTGCATAAATCGAATGGCATAACCAACCATTAATAAAAAACTTGCCTTTTCTTGAAGGTAGTATTCTAGGTATCTTCTTCTTTGAATCATATCTGGTGATATCCTAATTTCAAATCCAACTTAGTGAAGTACTCGACATGCTGCAACTGGTCCAGTAGATCATTGATCCTGGGCAGAGGGTATCGATTCTTCAATGTAATCTTGTTCAATTACCTGTAATTGACACACATTCTCCAAGTCCCATCCTTCTTGGGAACAATTATGATGGGTGAACCACAAGGTGAGGTACTTGGCCGAATCACACCTTGATCCAACAAATGTTTCAACTGCTTTTGTTAGGGACCCAACATCCCTAACCCCACATGTAGGTAGAATAATATATTTTCCATGTAATAAAGGACGATAATAATAAATAAGGCCTAGTTAATAATGGGAATAGGTCTAATGTAAGAAGACTTAATAGAAGTTTCCACTTCTAGAAAGATCTTCCTTTAGATTGTTCTTTTGAACATATATTTAGTATAAATAGGAGTAGAAGGCATGATAAATCTTTGTCTTGAGAATTATTGTAATAAAGAGTTTCTCTACTGAAGGTTTCCCCCTCGAAGAGGCAAGTGAACATTTATTTCTATTAATAAAGGTATCATATTTGGTGTTTTGGTTCTTTACATTTTGTTGTTCCGCTGGTATTTTCTTCAGTATTTCTATTTTATGATTATTATAATAGATATGGTACCTAACAAGTGGTATCAGAGTACTTTCCTCTGGGGAAGTTGTGGGATTTTTTTTCTAAGGTAGAGACATGTACTATCGACATATTTAAAACAAAAAATTATGTCGTTCAATGGGTAAAACTACGGTGGAGAAGGCTACATGCAGAAAATACAAACAGTTTCACAAGGTTGTCTAGAAACCAAAGTTTCACCTTGTTGTAAACCTCTATAGCGCCCGTTGATACCCTTCGAGTAGTACCACATCATACATAATATGTACACAACCATCACTGCCATGTACTGTCAGGTATATTGGTAGTACCCTAGGTCTCATGAAACAACCCTAGATCAGATGATCGACAGCATGATTTCTATAGTGCCACTGAGCACAACACTCAGGAAGATACTCTCTAGTACATGTGTAATCAAGTAGTATTTCTAAGGGTATAGTCGAGCTTCCTTAGATGGTTCCCTGAGATACTGGGTTGATTACTACTATTCAAAGTCACACGTATATTAGAGAGCTATAACACATGGATAAGCCTTCTCTGTGAGAACCTTGAAAATACTAACCAGGGGGAACATACAAAACAAGGAACAAAAAGGATATTTTGGTTGTGCAACCTTGCCCCTGCATTCTGGTTGCAAAATTACTGCACATTTTTTCTTGTTAAGAATTTTGGAATTCCAACACTGCAATATTATTCAAGTCAGAGTATAACTCTGTAGGAATAAAAAAAAAAATTGGGTCCTACCACACCAATATTTGAGACCTATCCCATTGGATTCCTCTCTTCTCCCTAATCATAATGATACCTATCATTTTTAAGCCTTTTTTTTCCAATGGACCCATCCCCTTTCCATCACCCTTATTTCCCACTTAATCCATTGGCTTCCTATGGTTTCACTAATCATAATGGTATATATCACTTATCTACTTTATTTTCCATGGACCCCCCGTCATCCCCAAATGGATCCCACTCACAAAGACAAAACCAATCATATTCTGAATTCTGACATCTCTATCATTGATGCCAAAGTGGACTACATCTAGGAACAACTCAATAGCCGAATTGAAAAACTCAATTCCACTCTCAAATAATTCATTAACAACTTCCACGATCCTTCCTCCTCTGACCCACCCCTCCATGTTGAAGGTTTTGACTCCAACCAACCTCTGCACTCTCATTCCAACTCCCTACATCATGACCCTTGTCTTCCACAGAGTTAAGGTGAAAAAATTTGATGTCTCGGATCCAACATCCTGGGTCACTAAAATGGAACACTAATTTTCCCTACATGGCATTACTGATGAGTTGATCAAGCTTCATTACAATGTTCTCTATTTGGATCTGGAATGATGGTGATGGTTGCAATGGCATAGAAATGCAGACCAAGGGTATGTTGCTTGGACATAATTGGTTGTTGATTTGTATGAATACTTTGACACATACACCCACCATTTAGGCCATCTGACCAAGTTGAATCAGTCTGGAACAATGGAATATTTTATCATTTCCTTTGAAAACATGGATTTTTGAACGAAGGGCATGATAGATTCCTTCTTCTGGGAATTCTTTATCAGTGGCCTCAAGGATGAAATCTGAGCTCAGGTCCTCATGGCTCACCCCTAGACTTGGTTGGAAGAAACCAAATGTGCAAAGGAGCCACTATAGGTCATCTTTTCCTTGAGTAGAAAACCCACTTTTGTACCCACCCTAAACCCCCAAATATTTCCCCTTGGGACACTCCTGTGAAGGTCCAAAAATTAACATAGGCAGAAATGGATGAACACAAACTCAAGGGTATTTTCTATAATTGTGATGATAAATACTTTCCAGGGCATAATTGTAAATAATATAAACTGTTATGGTATTTTTGAAGGATGTTTATGATGAAGATGTTGAGGTTTCACCCAAGGAAGCACTACCCCAAGAAAATGATCTTAAGCCACCCTCATATCCTTCCAAAGTTGAATCCCTAATTTTTCTAAATGCTCTCACTAGATTTTATGCTCCCCAAACCGTCAAGTTAATTGGATACATTAAGCACTAAAAGTCAGCATCCTATTTGAAAGTGGAAACACTCATAATTTCATTCATCACCTCCTTTCCCAAGAGATCATTTTTTGTATCCATGCRGTCAATAATTTTCAAATTATRATTTCCAATGGTGGTTCCATKAAATGTGGGGGGTGTTGTGAAAATGTGCACTTATAAATTGGCTAGTATCACTTGAAATTTCAYGTGTTTTCTATTGACATGGGTGGTTTTGACATTGTACTTGGTGTTTAATGGCTATGCACTCTCCTCCCCATCACCATGTATTTTAAGTATTTAACCATGTTATTYCAAYAGGAGGGGAAACAATATAAATTCCAAGGCATTACAATGGGCTCTCCAAAGATCATCAGTTCCCATTGCATGAAATATTTACTCAAAAAAGGTCATTCTGGTATCATCTCCCAGCTTCATTCCATTCAAGCAGTTAAGACACCCTTTGTGCACTCCAACATCCAATCTATCCTTTCCCAACACCACGTTGTTTTCCAAACTCCCCAGGGCCTCCCCCCCTCCCACGACGACCATGACCATTCCATTCCTTTAATCCTGGGTAGTGTTCCTCCCAATGTTCTCCCTTATCATCATCCCTTTGATTAGAAAAATCAAATTGAGAAAAAATTTCCAAGAGTTGCTAGAAGCGGGTGTTATCCATCATAATACCAGTCCCTATTATTCCTCAGTAGTCATGGTCCTCAAGAAGGAAGGCACTTGGTGCATGTGTCCTAATTTTTGTGCTCTCAAAAAACTTACCATGAAGGAAAAATTTCCCATTCCTATCATATATGACATTCTATATGAACTCAGTCGGACTCAATACTTTACTAAACTAGACCTATGTTCTGGCTACCACTAGATACATATGAAAGAGGAAGACATTCCCGAGACTTCATTTCAAACTCATGAGGTTCACTATGAGTTCTTGGTGATCCTTATTTTATGAGAAGAATGAAATGAATACATATTATTATCAAAACTGAAAACTGCCAACAGAATGTACTTTCAATGAAAAATGCCAAAATGAGCTAGTTGGAATAAGTGGGAGGCCACCGAAATCCATCTGGATCAATCCTACCCCCTTAGTAATCAATGGTCTCCATTGCATTTAGTGACCCCATTAGATGAGGAAATTTCTGTTGAATTTGGCCCTAGGTGAGCCACTTGTTTTGATGTAGGAGTTGCCCCGCTTTAACAACTCGATAAAGCTCGTTCCTTTGGTAGCGAGTGCCCATGACCTGTTTTTCCACAATATGATCATTGGATTCATGTTGCATGCATTTGGGGTTAATCTCTATTGGTGTCAGTTGTTCTTCTATCTCTGAGGTTTCCAATAATGGTGGGAAATAAGGTCAAAGGAGATCTACATTGAACACTGGGTGCAAGCCAAGAAAAGGAGGAATGTTGAGCTCAAAATCATTATCACCCATGGCCTTGGTGATGGTGTACAACACATAATGGAGTGGGTGAAGCTTCCGATGGGTTTTGATAAGGTGCTCTTTCTGCAAATGCAACCAAACTTTGTCACCCACCTAAAACTTATTTAGCACCCGATGTTGATCATGGCATTGCTTGTACTTGTCATTGGACTTCTATAGGATATCCTGAACCTATTGACAGATGTGTTGGATCTTCTCAATGAACTGGGTGGCTTTGTTATCTTTAGTTGGAGAAGGAGATGAGTCGGTCGAGGTGACCGCAAGGGGTAGTGCAACATCTATGGGACCCAATGGTTGGAATCCCAACCCCACCTGAAAGGGGCTGTGGCCAGTTTAGATATGCAAGGTTCAGTTGTAGCTATGCTAGAAATAGGGAAGAATCTCATCCCATGTGCGAGGGTGCTTGGATTTATACATGCATAGGATATGCATGATAATTCGATTTACGACCTCAGTTTGGCCATCTGTCTCAGGGTGGAAGGTCATGGATTTGTTGATCTTGGTATCCAATAGTGACTAGAGGCTCAACCAAAATGTGCTGAGAAATCGACTATCCCAATATAAGACAATGATTTGTGGGATTCCAAAATGTACCCAGACTCGTTCAAATAATAGCTTGGCAGTGGCCTCTGTTGTGATACTCTTCTTGCAGGAGGCCAGAATTGTCATCTTAGAAAAGTGATCAACAACCACAAAAATACAATCATTTCCCTACTTGGCGGATGAGAGGCTCGACATGTATTCCATGGAGATGGATTCTCATGGCCTGTCATGAGTAGGAAGAGGGGTGTACAGGCTCTATTTATTAGTGGTCTATTTGGCAATAATGCAGGCAGTGTAGGACCTGATATACTTTATGACCTCCTCTCGAAGTTTTGGCCAGTAGAAATGTTTCTGTAGCATTGCCATTGTCTTTTCGACACTGAAGTGTCCTTCCATCCGACTGTAGTGGGATTACCAGATCAACTTCGCTCGCTCGCTTGATGGAACACAGATATGGCCAAGAAAACACAACAACCCATCCTAAATATGGAAATTAGCGACAACTGTGTTTGCACCCAACATTTGGTAGGTGGTGGCAAAGTCCAGGTCTGTCTCATAGAGTTGGGGCCATCTAAAGGTCTCATGGAAACAAGAGTCTAGCACCATGGTGAGTGTCGCGACTGGAAATCTGCTGAGGCAACCAACGACACAATTGTTTCTTCCTATTTTATACTTGATGTTGAGGTGAAATTGTTGCAAGTATGTGGACCACTTTTGATGGCAGTCATTCTGCAATCTGCCTTGTGCCTGCATTAACTACAATGGCTTATGATCAGTGTGGACGAATATCTCCTTCCCAAGAATGTAATGTATCCATTGGTGCAAGGCTTGAAAAATGGAGTACATTTCTTTGTTGTAAGTAGGGTACTTACAGACAACATCTGATAATGTCTCACTATGATAGGCCATGGGGTGGTCGTGCTGAGTGAGAAGGGCACCCACAGCATGTTCTGAAGAATATGTCTCGATCTCAAAGGGTTGTTGTAGGTTCGATAGTGAAAGTAATAGGGCTAAGCACAAGCACTGCTTCAAATCATTGAAATCTTTTTGTTGGGACCGACCCCACACAAATTTCGCCTTACCATCACCCTTGGTTACTTGGTTGAGGGCCCATGCAATATGGGAGAATCCTAACACTGAACATGTGGTAGAAATCGGTAAGACCCAAGAAGATCTGTAGCTTAGTGAGTGTGGTTGGGGATAGCCAGTCACAGATGACTTGGATCTTGGCTGGATCCACATGTACACCATGTTGATCAACAATGTATCCTAGGTAATGGACCTTGTTCATGCCGAAGGAGCATTTTTCCAAGTTGGCGTATAGCTTGTGCTGCCGCAGGGTGTGCAGAACCTGCTAAATATGTTGCAAGTGTTCTTCCCAAGTCTTGTTGTAAATGAGAATGTCATTCAGATACACCACTACAAAATTATTGGTGAATGGTCACAGGATATCATCCATCATCCTCATGAAAGTGGTTGGAGCATTTGTCAAGCCAAAGGGAATGGCCAACCATTCGAAAAGACCTTCCTTTGACTTGAAGGCGGTATTCCATACATATGCATGTTTTATCGGGACTTGGTGGTAGCCAGACTTCAGATCAATATTAGTGAAGTATTTGGCTCCCATGAGCTGATCAAGGAGGTCGTTGATTAGGGGAATCGGGTACCGGTTTCTGACTGTGAATTTTTTCAAGGCCTGGTAATCAATGCAGAGTTGTCAGGTTCCATATTTCTTTTGTACTAGAATGATTGGGCTCCTGCAAGGTGATGATATGGGACAAATGTTCCCCTTGTGGAGCAGTTCTTGGATCTAACGCTTGATCTCCTCATTCTCTAACAGAGAGTGGAATTAGACTGACCCATTGGGAAACAATGCGTCAGTGGTCAGATCGATGGGGTTCTTGACCTAACAGTGAAACGATACCTTGGTAGGTGAGGAGAAGATATCCGAGTATGGTTCTACGACCTTATCCACTTGCTTCTTCTATGTGGAGAGGTCATCTGCAGAGACCCTGGATGTGGCTATGATATTTTGGTCATTCTGAGAGTGAATCATGAAGAAGACAAACTTCCCCTTCTGAGAGATGACCTTCCTGCATTTCTTGGCAGAGATCAAGGAAATAACACTAGGTAGGACTGCCTCCGGTATCCTGTACAATTTCTTGTTCAAAGTAATAATAACACTGTGAGGCCTAGAATCATATACAACATGGCATTTCCATAAATATGGTTGTCCCAAAAGAAAATTACAAACTTCGAGAGGGGAAACATCACACAATACCTCGTATTTCAAGGGCTTCATGTCATATGACAGGTGACATTGTTGGTTGACATGGATGTTGCTTCCTTGGCGAAGCCATTCGATGGTGTAGGGTTTCGGGTGTGGCGTTTTTAGTAGGGTGAGTTGATTGACAACCTATGCTAAGATGAGGTTCTTCTGGATATCACTATCAATGATGAAGTGCAACAGGGTACCCTTCACCCACATTTTTTAATGAAAAAGGCACTCACCTTCCTTTGGCTCATCTGGTTCACCAGGCTGGAGCTTGGTGGTAGCAATGGTAGAACTGGGTTCTGCATCAATGATTCATCTCCCCCTTTCTGGTTTTGACTCAGAGTCAAAACCCACATCTGATTCAGAGGATTTCACCTCACCCACCAACAACTGCTTTGAGAGGCAATCAACAGTGTTATGCCAGGGGCTCTTATGGAAGTTGCACCACTTCCTGGTATCTTTCTTTGTCTTTCTGGTGTACTTTTCTTATGGCCTGGACTAGTTGTCCTGAGGTGGTCCATATTTTATTTGTCCTTTGTTCTGTGGGTTCGGGCTTCCCTTTCCTAGATTTTTATGTGAGGGATTCCCAGGCCCAAATTCCCGCATCTTTTGTTTGAGATTCTACTCCATTTTGACGACATATCGGTAGGTCATGCCCAAGGATGAGATGTACAGAAACTCCATTCAGCCTAGATGCATCTATGCATACTATCACAATACTTGAGCACCATATGTTGCTCAGAATCTTTGATACCCAGCTTGGTGCGCAAGGTATGGAATATATTTGTGAACTCGGTCAATGCTTGGTCTATTTCCTACCATAGTGTAGTCCATTTTGTATACAGGTCGTCATAACTTCCAATAGGGTAGTATTATTCCTTAATAACATCCTTTAAGGACTCCCAGGTGACCGCAACTATAAATAATGAATGTTCCTCTGTTTCCTTCTGCTCATAGAAAGTTTCCCACCAATATTTGACATGGGGAATGACTTTGAGGATTGAAAAAGTAATATTTTCTCTATTCAAGAAGTTATGGACAGAGAAATACCCTTCTAGCAGATTTAACCATTTGCCGACAACATCTGCATCTTTCTAGCCTTCAAATATAGGAATATCAAAGTTTATTTGCACCATGAATGGGGCGATGCCTCTGTTTGATGCAGACATGTCACCTGTTGGTAGCCACCGAAGGATTTATGAAAAACTATCCATCATCTCGTTCCTCTGTTGCATGAGGGATTCCTCGAGCAACATTTTGAAGGGGTCTCTTGTCCCATCATCTTTCTTTCCTCCCACCATGAGAGGTTTCTTGGGCATGTGAGAGATTTTGTCCTCAAGAGAAACAAGCTCGAGACCCAATTCTTTGTACCCTGACCTCGTTGGGGACATGCATTAAGAACAACAAGGAGCAGACCGCTCTAATACCACTGATCCAGATTTTATGAGAAGAACAAAATGAATACAGATTATTATCAAAATATGATTAACACATAATAATAGATATACAGTAAAATTGGTTTCTATTCAATAAGGAAATAAGCTAAAACTGTAAAATGCAGCGAAAAACAAGCTTGCTAGAATGGTGGCGTCTTATCTTTGAGAAGAGATGTGATGGTTGTGCTCATTAACAAGAACATGATTACAATGAGGCTCTCAAGGCCTTTTTACAATAAACAGGAATGTCAAAAACCCTAGACATCCAAAAACCTAACCCTAGGAGATGAAGTGCCAAAAGTGATGTGGGCCCCGTTTGGGTAAGTTAGTACATCAACTTCATGTGGTCCTAACTTTTCCATACAATCTCCATTTTAGGCACACGATATCCCATTGGAAAAGTTTATCCGAGGACTACACATGTTTCATGTGGCGAGCCCTACACATGTTGAATGTGTAAAGCCCTAAAAACGTTATTGAGGGCCTCAAAATGGCCCCAGAAGTGAGGGACCCAAAAACTAGGAAAAACCTGTCAAACTAGAAAAATGCCAAAATGAACCAGTTGGAATACGTGGGAGGCCATCGACATCCATATGGATCACTTGGTCATGCCCTTTGGTCTATGTAATGATCCCTCCACTATTCAAAGTCTCATGAATCATATCTTTCATCCTTTCCTCCATCACTTTGTGTTATTTTTCTTTGATGATAATCTCATATATAGTAAAACTTGGCCATCCCATCTCACCCATGTGGATCAAGTTCTCCATCTCCTCTCCAAGAACAAACTCTTTCTCAAATAGTCTAAATTCACTTTTCATGCCTTTGAAGTTGAGTACCTGGATCATATTTCTAGAAAGGATGGTGTCCAGGTGCATCCTAATAAACTTGAAGCTATGCAAAATAGGTCTCGCCCTAAAAATATTAAACTCTTGCTTAGTTTTTTGGGTTTAATGAGATATTATCACAAGTTTGTTCAGAATTATGGAAAAATTGTAGCTCCCCTCACAACTCTCCTTAAAAATAATTCTTTCATTTTGACTTTAGCAATTGACCAATCATCTAAAGCCTTGAAAGAAGCTATGTGAACTACTCTCGTACTGGGACTACCTAACTTCACCAAGACTTTTTTTGTGGAATGTGATGCATCAAGGAGAGGCATAGTGGTAGTCCTCATGCAAGATGGCCTACCTTTTTATTTCACCAACAGACAGTTATCGGAGTGGCATTTGGGCCAATCAATCTATCAAAAGGAAATGTTGGCTATTTTGCAAGAAATGGATCCTGAGTGCCCTCCTACCGGAGAGGTGTGCAATTCCAAGAGTACCTTTTGTTTGAGTTTGGATTTCTTACATAAATATAAACGATCTTTGTACCATAGTGAATCATTTTTCCATGTAAATGTATATGATGCAGTGGAATCTTGCTACAACCTTTGAATGAGAGTCCACACGTTTTCATCATTCTTTCATTCATCCCTCTCTTCTATTATCCAATCGAGTTGGATGATCGAGATAGCACAAAGAAAGGCCTCAACATCTTCATCCATTCTTTAGAGCGCATATGACACAAAAAATTTCTTCCCTTTTTTGTAGATGATTTCAAAATCATAACCCAACATCTTGGTAACCCATTTTTGTTGTTCTTATGAAAATAGTCTTTGTTCCAAGAAGTATTTAATACTATCATGATCTGTTTTGACCTTGAAGTGCCTACCTAATAGGTAAGGGAGCCATTTCTTCAATGCATATAGTATTACAATCATTTCCTTGTCATAAATTGGTTTGTGTAAGTCCTTTCCATTGAGTGGCCAACTTTTAAAAGAAAGGGGCCTTTCTTCATGCAATAGAACAACACCAATGCCATTTCCCGAGGCATCACATTCCACAATAAAGGTTTTTATGAATTCTGGTGTGATCAAGACAGGAGCTTTGCACACTACCTCTTTAAGTTGTTCAAAATATTGAGTTGCCTCTGGAGTCCATGAAAATGCATCCTTGTTAGTTGATTTCGCTAAGGGTGTTGTTATTCTTCCATAGTTTCAAACAAACTTGCGGTAGTAACCCGTCAAACCCAAAAATCCTCTAAGATTCTTCAATGTTTTGGGAATCATCCAGTCCATCATGGCCTTAATATTGTTAGGGTCCACCTTCATGAGATACAATATGACCCAAATACTCTTCCTCCTTCACCCCAAAGAAACATTTGGATGGTTTGGCATATAGTTTTTTCTCCTTTAATAGTTGTAGCACCTTGTCAACATGTCAAACATGATCCTCCCAATAATTTCTATAGATTAGTATATCGTCAAAAAATACTAACACACATTTTTGAAGGAAGGGCTTGAAAATGGAATTCATCAACCCTTGAAATGTGGAAGGCACATTCGTAAGGCCAAAAGGCATGACCAAAAATTCATAATGGCCTTCATGAGTTCAGAATGTTGTTTTTGGGATATCTGATTCCTTCATTCTAATTTGATGATACCCTAAACGAAGATCCAACTTTGTGAAATAGATTGCTCCATGTAGTTCATCTAACAATTCATCAATGATGAGATTTGAAACTTATCTTTAATAGTGATCATGTTGAGATCTCTATAATTTGGACACATACGCCATGAGCTGTCTTTCCTGAGTACCATTACCACCGATGTAGAGTAAGAAATTTGGCTAGGTCTAATAATGCCAACCTCTAACATTTATTCAACCATATGCTCAATTTCACCCTTTTGGGCATAAAGGTATCTATAAGGCCTGATGTTAGGAGGAAAACTCCCAAGAATTAGGTGAATAACATGATCATGATTTCAAGTGGGTGGAAGATCTATGGGAATATCTTCAAATACTTTGGAATGCTTATCAATCATCCCTTGGATATCTAAGGGAATAGATGGCTTAGATGTTTTAAAATATAGTGATCATAGTTATACAATTACACCCTGATGCCACTTTTTCAATAATGTTTTCATACCATTAGAGCTTATCACCTTACTGGGTTTCCCTGTGATACCCCTTAACTCAATTTCCTTTCCTTCCAATGAAAATTTCATGAAAAGTTCTTGAAAATTAAAATCCATTGTTCCCAATGATTGTAACCATTGGAATCCTAGTACGGCATCAACACCACCCATGGGTATAACAATCATGGGTATTTGTCCTTTAGATTTGTGTGAGAAGCAATCACCTTTCTTTTTACAACATTATTTTTTACTCTTTTTTATAGTTGTATGTTAGTTTTCTTTGTTTTTTTAGATTGCCATTTATTTCATAATTCAAAAGTCTCTTAGTGAAAGAAAATAGTTCTATAGGAATCCTAGTATTTTTTTTTTATCAAAAGAGCCTTTATTTTTTAAAGTTGTTTGCTTGTGAGCCAAAGAGTAAAGTATATTATTTTTTATTTTGAAATCTAAATATTTGCAAGTACATTTCAGTTTTGAAAGTTAACTTAGATAAAGGAAAAATCATTTCATTTAGTGCTTATTTCTGTTACTTACTTTATCATCAATTTATATTTCAATTTCATTGCAATTTACTTTCATTTACAAGCATTTTTAATTCAAGTTAGTTACACCACATATTCACATATTACCACACCTTAAGTGTATTCTTCGTTCATGATACTGAGCTCAATTTAATAATGAACTAATTAATCTAACACGTTTATGTCCACTTGGGCCTAAAAAGAATATTGTAGTTAGGTTTGGAATTTGGGGATAGGCATTCAAATAATTCTCCTTAGTCATTTCACATTGAAACATAGAAGTCGACTATTAGGGTACTTTCAAAATATTTTTTCTTGGACATGGTCATATCTTGTTTGGTAATAGGTGCACTCTTTGGAGTGGATAAAGCTAATGTTTAGAACAAATATGTTCTTGAGACTCCTTTCTCTTTCAATACTAAGGATACCCAGATTGTTAGATTTCATCTTGAAGGAAAGTAAAAATGTTACATGTACCTATGAAGAGGTATCTTAGTGGCCATTTTACTAGGTATCGTTACCCAGGTGACTCTCATAGGAGGGGGCACTTGAGATAGATTTCTTCGGTCCATTCTAATTTTATTACTTAGTTTCTTCTAGTTATAACTATCTCTTTCGTACCTACACTCAACCACATAGGGACCTTACTGGTAGACAAT